>AWOL01S0114522.1:1205-11225 GCA_000715115.1 Nicotiana otophora
AACCCGGGTAGTGCGGAATATAGCCAAACAACGGTATAATGGCAATAACAAAGACAATGGAAGTTGATAACAACGACAATTAAAGTAGATAAAGAAGACACAAATTTAACGTGGTTCGGTCAAAGTGACCTACGTCCACAAGCGGAGAGGGGCAATTTACTATAATAATAAGAGTACAAAAGAGAGTACAAAATTAGAGTAAATACTCTAATTAATCCCAAATACCCTAAGGGAATAACCTCACAAGTTCACTCCAAAGAAAGGGTTCACACAAATGCTTCCCAACACTAACTCTCATACAAAACACTCTTAATAAAAGAAGAAAGGAAGAAACAAGAAATAAAGACTCAAGTCTTGTTGGTGTGTCTACAAATGAGGAGAAACTCCTCTATTTATAGCAAGAAATCCTTAGCCTTATAATGGATATTATGTCATGACAAATGTCATGAACCACAAATTTGTTATAATGGATATTATGTCATGGCAAATATCATGAAAATTTGGCCATATTACACTTTCCATTACCATAGTAATTGAGGTACCATCAAACAAATTTCTTCAATGATGTCTGCAGATCTGTACTAGGCTTATATCCAAGCTTCCTCTGGGCCGAACTTATATTTGCATGAGTAAACTGCACATCCCCATTCCTTGGCAACTTCATCACCAATCTCTTAGCCTTAACGACTTCGGGCATGACCAGCTCTCATAGTGTGACAGGCGGTGTGTACAAGGCCCGGGAACGAATTCACCCTGTATGGCTGACCGGCGATTACTAGTGATTCCGGCTTCATGCAGACGAGTTGCGGCCTGCAATCCGAACTGAGGACGGGCTTTTGGGGTTAGCTTACCCTCGCGGGATCGCGACCCTTTGTCCCGGCCATTGTAGCACGTGTGTCGCCCAAGGCATAAGGGGCATGATGACTTGACATCATCCTCACCTTCCTCCAGCTAATCACCGGCAGTCTGTTCAGGGTTCCAAACTCAACGATGGCAACTAAACACTAAACACGAGGGTTGCGCTCGTTGCGGGACTTAACCCAACACCTTACGGCACGAGCTGACGACAGCCATGCACCACCTGTGTTCACCTTTAGCAACCTCTCCAAAATGCTAACAAGATCAGAAACCGGGACAGGGGATATGTTCCCCAAATTAAACACCCGCAATTGAGCAGGGCCTTTCTTCTTCCCACCACTTCCAGTACTCTTCTCCACAGTATCCAATGCTGCCAAACAACCCTTCACTATATCATCTACGTAGGTGAAATCCCTAGCTACCGTGCCATGGTTAGCTTCCTCGAATATGGGAATCAATTTTCCCTTCAAGATATCCCTTGTGAAAAAGAAGTAAGCCATGTTCGGCCTACCCCATGGTCCGTAAACGGTGAAAAATCTCAACCCAGTTAATGAAAGCCCATAGATATGATTATAGGTATGAGCAATTTCTTCACCAGCCTTTTTAGTAGCAGCATAAAGACTAGCAGGCTGATCTGTCCTATCCCTCTCTGAAAAGGGTACTTTAGTATTCAATCCATATACAGAACTAGATGATGTCCATATGATTATGGGAATCTTCTGGCTTCTTGGAGGGACTGGTTGTTGTTGTTGGAACAAAATGGTAGTAGTAATTATTTTCTTTTAACCTTTTTAAAACTTTTGTGGGGGTTTCTTTGGCTTTGGTTTCGACAGAAGAAAAATTAATGATTGATTAAGATATGTGTGTGTGAGAGAGAGATTTGTGGGGGTATGTGTGGGAAGTGTGGACTAAAAGCTTGTTTGGATAGTTGTTAAGTATCGTATTGTATTATATTGTATTGTATTATTATCCTAAAACAATATTTGTTTTGATTGTTTATTTAAAATTGAGTGTATCGTATTGTTAAATTTATTGTTTCGAAATAACAAAAAATCCTATTTTATGAAACAACCGATTTGGTGTGGTGATATTGTTTTCTATTTTCTTTTTCAATTATACCCTTACTTATACTCCATAATTCTTTTTTATTCTTTACCTTTTTCTATTTTAACTCTAAATCTCCAACCTATTGACCTACTTTGTCTTCGTCCATCTTTTTCAGAGTTGGTTGCCGTTCTTTTCATCCAAATCTCCATTCGTTTCTTTGTCTCTTTTCATCATTTTAGATTTTTACTTTGTTGATAATGATAGTTAACCTTTTTCTTCAGGTTTTTGCTCTTGTTTTCAAGTTATATAATTGGTGATAAATTAGTAGAAAAAGATTTTATTAAATTATTTTTACGTGTAATTTTTGATAAATTTTATTTAAAATAATTGAGGGTATTTTAGTAAATTTATCAGCTATAGTACAGTACGATACGATCAAACCAAATAATAAAAATATTATTTAACAACATCAAATGATACAATCTATCCAAACATTGTATCCATAAAATAATACGACACAATACAGTATAGTACAATACAATACATCATTAAACGATGGGTAACAATGATCCAGATATAATGTAATTGAGGAAGGAGAAAGAGAATATGGTTTGAACAATTTAAAAGGGAATAATAAAGATTGGAATTGGAGTAATAGAGAAGAGGTTGAGTTTTAGGGGGGTGGAGCTGCTCAAACTGAAACCGCAACTTTTCCCTCTGGGACGGTGGAATATACATGTCCAAGAAAAGACGTGTAAACTGATCCCAAGTCAGGGGAGGAACCTGCTGGTCTGCCAAGAAGATGAGACGACTGCCACCATCTACGGGCCATGCCCTCCAGCTGGAAAGTAGTTAAATCCTCCCCGTGGGACTCTAATATCCTCATGTTGTGCAGTATGTCCGTACAACGACCGATGAAGTCCTGAGGATCCTCATGCCGCTCACCCCCAAAGACAGAAGGGTGTAGCCCAGTCCATCTGTCCAATAGCTTCTGCGGATCGCCGGCCGTAGCTGGTCTGGGCTCAGGTACGGTTGCTTCCACTGGCTGGGCCCCGCCTACATGTAGTGTGCCCGGAGTCTGATATACAACAGCTGCATGCCTAGGAGCCTAAGCAGTAGGGGTCTGTGCTCCCCCTTCCTCCTGAGATGTTATTCACATGCCCATAATAACATCCCCCATAACAATAGTCGAGATATCTACAAATATGATGTCCACAACACATCTCATGATACATATAAGTCCTGTTCCAACTCTTGTAATGGTTCCACGAGGGAAGAAATGTGTATAACTTCATAACCAACTGCCGAGTTAACAAATTATTGAGTTTCTCCTTCTGACAAGGACCATTACCTCATTCTGAACTGAACGACGATATTTATTCTTTAATATACCTTATATAAATCTGATTGTACTGATCCTAGGTCCAATAATCTTGTCTCACCCCAGTACAAGCTGCCCAAGCAATAAGCCACCTCAGACACGGCAAAAAGCCTCATATGACGCCACAATGAGCTAATAAGCTACGGACTCGATTGCGATACATAAGGAAGACAAACTCTGGAAAGGATTACTCAACCCACGTGACTAATTAGATAACTGAAAAGGTGTCATGAACCTTCCTCAGAAAATGGGACACAGAACACACAAAATAGAATATAGAGGACTTTACTCAATATCACACTGTTGCGGCGTGCAACCCGATCCAATCAACATACCCGTGGCGGCGTGCCACCCGATCCTTACAAAAAGAATCTATAAGGAAATACTTACCGAGCTAGAATGCTCATTACTACAAAATATCCGAATATCGGACACAAGCACGCTAAGTGCATAATACCATCCCTGGGAGGACCAACAACGCCATATGATACAAAACTCAAGCACAACTAAGGTGTGATATATGATCTGAATCTCGAGAGTCATCCTGCTCATATAACACCATCGCTACACGGAACCTCAACACATAGGAAATTTATCAAGCCGTTTCACAACTCACATGGCACAATATAGTATTACATGAAAACAACCGACGACGAATCGACATCCAATGTCCGAATACTCCCCCATAAGGAGCGCTATGCTGAAATGAACACATCCGGCCTGATATAGAGCCCATATTCATATTTAAATCTATTCACAGACCTCAAGCCGATTCTAATCGCACCGTACTAGGATAATAACCTTTCAAGGATCCATAATAACCCTTTTCCCCATAACACACAAGAACAACCATCATAACCGAAACAAACTTTCTCAGTCCACAACCAAATGAATCGAGTGCCCTCCAGGCATAAATTCTCGAATCAGCAATATTACCACAATCTTCATACTTGGTTTCAATCTTCACTCAATAAAGTGACTACATGCCACTCTTACACAATCTTTCTGTGGGACACGCTCCCACGACCTTCTGCACTAGGTAACAAGTCTGCACATCCATGCCACCGGTTACACTAATGTTGTAAAGCATATCAAGAATCCACAAATCAATACACAAGGTCTCTTACACCTGACATCGACCTTAGGTGACGCCGAAAATAATACCATCTTACTTTAAACATCTAAATCCTTTTCCTGCTCATCCGAGCTCATGACATCCTTGTCAACACCGAACTGAAATCTTGAATCCTCAACTTTCGAATCTCATGCTACTTAATGCACTTAATCACGCAAATGCGTAGGAGTACAAGAATTCCATTATAACTCCCGAAACACTAATAGGGTAAACACTTCATCATATAGAAACCTTCTACTTAACTCATTTCAAGAGAACTATTGCAACACGTGACTGAATTCCCATATCCTCAAAAAATACCGGCCTCAAGTAGTGGTCTAAACCACCATAACTCTTCCGGGATCCCTTTACACATAACATGCCATAATACTTGTATTCCTCCAAATAAAATCAATTACGGCGGCCGTCAATCCTCCCACGTACCGCCACAAATCACATGCATAACTCAATGCACTGAAGGAACTGATCATTGACACCATCATGCCAATTCAACCATTGTTAGACGACCCGTCTTTTTCTCAATTTATTCTCAATTTTTCTTAGAAATAATAATTGCTCCATTCATTACATCACAAACTCAAATCCGCACTCATCCCGAGTGACCTTATTTCACGAGACCACGCTGTTTCAAAACCCACAAATCATCTCATACCCCTCCTTATGCGCACTTTTACATCTTCAACTAATACGCCCATTCCAATATTTCCTTGATGAATCCGTAGTCATTTTTCTCCCATTCCTCCAATGCTACACTGCAGACCGAAGATAACATAGAACACCCCAAACCCTTTACAATATCTGCTGTAAAAGCTCGATACTTAACCATACTACAGGCTCGAAATCCTTAGGCACCACACTTTAACGTTTTGAATCCACTAGGACCGTTATTGAGAGTCACCCATTCCGACCTGGTCCCGAATAAAATCAACTCCAAGGCTCTGTTAGCAGTTGAACACTCTGTCGAAGAAGCACCCGACCGAATCACCTTCCCCGTACATCACATCAATACGAAGCATAGATTCTGAGTCTTCCCAAAACCTGAATATGAATCGATAAGGCCAAATATGGCACATATTCCCCAAATCCTTTGCTCAAATTACCACTGATGTTTTCTTTCCTTAGTTGAAATGACCCACCAATACATCGATAACCAGAAACCTCACAAATAGACAACCATGCAATCCAATTGTAGATGGTGGGGCTCTCCTGCTTAGCTTTAATATACTATCACATAATATTGAGCCCACAACTATTCCTCCTCCTCATTTACCATGATCTCGCGCCGTTAACTTCCAACTTCTAAAAATCCTTTTGTTAAGCTTTTCCCCGAACATTCTGAACCATTAGCCACAATCACTTATTCGACCTCTTACCGCGTAACAAGTAAAATTCTTCGTAGAAGCTCCATCAGCACTATACAACCGCTAACCTGCTCACAGGAGATATCCCTATGAAAATTTCATGCTTACATCCTCCAACAATGCTACACTGAGTATTATTACTACGAAATCAGTAGATCATCCTGAGTCTGAGCTCATTCACCAGCTGCACAAGTACGTTCACTCCTCATGGACATCAACTAAAGGTGCGACAATACATTTCAATCCAAAGTCATGTTGTATCCTTCTTCATATCAAGCAACTCCCTCCTGTTGCATCCAATCTTCCTCAATATAGCAGCTAATATTACAACTTAAGTCTGTAGACCTAGTCACTGTCCATCCTAAATCCCAAATCACTTCAAACGTCCCTCAAGCCGTGTAGTTATCCTACCACGTAACTCATATGCTACCTTGCCACTCTTTTTTAAGCAACTACTCAACTTCTGTTTCTGACACTTGGCCTCCTAGGAACTTAACCACCACAAGACACCTTCCACATGTCCTTTCTCATCCTTCGTTGCCCAGTTGTTTCCTTACTAAAAATTCGTCTCTGTAGCACTTGAACCAATAGCTCGTTACCAGCTTTAAACCTTTCTGACGATCATCCTTCTCGAGACATCAATACTAAATCCCAAATCACTCCAAACTTTCTTCAAGACGTGTAATCATCCTACCACGTAACCCATGTGCTACCGTGCCACTCTCTCACTTTGGTCAGCCATCTCCTTTAAGCAACAACTCGACTTCTGTCTTCTTACACTTGGCTTTCTCGGAACCTAACCACCACAAGACATCTTCCACATGTCCTTCCTTATCCTTCATTGCCCAGTTGTTGCCTTAACTAAAAATCCGTCTATGTAGCACTCGAACCAATAGGTCGTTACGAGCTTTAAACCTTTCCGAGGATCATCCTTCTCGAGCCATCAATACTAGGAACACTGCTTCGATCCTAAACTACTGCACACCGCGATCTCTAACAACTACCTCCCCTACACCAATTCCTAATACCCTGCCGTGAAGGCGAGTTGAAGAAAACCATAACACCGGCGAACCTTATCGCATTTAATATGGCGATGACACCATGTCACAATTGAGAACTCTACCACGCTCGAAAATATCAAGCTTCGTTACTCCATCAACCCCAAACCTGAACATTACTAGTCCGATTACCCTTTTCTCTGCTGGAAATAAAACATGGAACCTCTGAATCATGTACTGAGAAAAACCTTATTTCAAGTCGTTTACTACCCTGACACATAGACATGCATTCTACCATTACATAAACAATGTGCGATAACAATGCACGAATCGTCATAACAATCAATGCCAAATCTCAAAACCTTAGGTAGTACTGATACTTAATTTGAAATGACAGAGCGGCCTTCCGCAATGCGACGACAATAACCCAATTAATTACACAGGGAGAAGTATCCTGCACTACATCTGTAGTACCATTAAAAATTTCCTCTATCCCGAATTTATAACAAGCGCTTCACGTCGCATAAGATCGAATATGAAGGAAATGAAGGCATAAGCCTCAAAGGAATCAAATCGCACGATGATGAATCAAGAAGGGAAGTGCTCCTAACAACCTTGTAGCCTCTCGAAGATAAGTAGAGACGTCTCCGTACCGATCCGCAAGACTCTACTAGACTCGCTCATGACTCGTGAGACCTAACTCAACCTAGTGCTCTGATACCATATTGTCACGACCCAAAATCCATTAAAGGTCGTGATGGCGTCGGACACCGTTGTCAGGCAAGCCAACACTATATAGTTAATTAAATCCTCTTTAATATTTTTGAAATCAAAATTTCTTCAATGAAATAATAAAGATAGAACTCATAGAGTAAATGATAAATATTTTTAGCAACTAAATTTCTAAACAATTCACAACCATTCCCAAAACCCGGTGTCACAAGTGCATGAGTATTTACTAGGGAATTAAGAATAAAATACAGCATCTGTCCAGAATACAAATTAAACAGGAAAATATAATAACTCTGAAGGAGACTCTATTAGCTGCGGATCGTAATACAAAATGCAACTCACCTATATCCCCACAATTTTTAACCACACCTCTGCGCCCACAAGGCCGCTAGACATATACGTACCTACACAATAAAATGTGCAGCATGAGTACGAAAAACAACGTGTACCCAGTAAGTATCAAGCCTAATCTCGAAGAGGTAGAGACGGAATGGCCGACTTTGACACTCACTAAGAGTCAATAATAAAAAATAAAAAATAAATAGCAATATCTAGATCGACATGATTTATAGAATTTACAATGATTTTCTTTAACCAGCAAAAATAATTAAATTCCTTAAATTCCAATAAATTTCTAATTTATCAATTAGCCTCATTTACAGGAATAACAATAAATTTCTTAATAAGCAAAGATAATTAAATTCTTTCAAATTCCAATAATTTCCAATTTATCAATTAAATTCCTTCAAATGCGATAATTTTCAATCTATTAATTAAATTCACAAGCTGCAATTAAAATAGCAAAGTATCGAGTAATTATTATTATTATTAGGCACGATTTCTGTCGAGGTCATACGACCCGATCCAGAGTGTCGTGTACACTATCGAGGGACGTGCGGCGCGATCCATAGATGCATCTATCCTGCTGAGGTATTCGGCCCGCTCTACAAGAAAGGAGGACATTTTCTTATGTACCTCGAGAAGGATTCATTATAAGATTAATTCGAGGGGATGAACAATTTTTTTTAACAATTAATTAATTTAAACAGAAAATTAAGTATAAGAGATTTTCATCTTTATTATATTTCCTAACAATTCACAATATATATCAAATAATATTAATTAAACAAAGAATATAATTTGCACAAGTAATTCATGCTTTGAGTCCTAAACTACCCAGACATTAGCATTAATAGTAGCTACGCATGGACTCTCGCCACCTCATGCGTACGTAACCCCCCACAATTAGCAACAATTATTAATTTAATTACCTATGGGGTACTTTACCCCTCATAAGATTAGACAAGATACTTACCTTGTCTCAAAGTCCACTTTCCGATTACCACATCGCGTAAATTTCTCAATTCGATGCCGAAAACTCCAAAGCTATCCAAATATTATACAAATAATTAATACATGTTCAATAATTCAAATTTAGGCTATTAAATAAATTACCTTAACCAAAACAATAAAATTCCTAACATTCACCCCGGGCCCACGTGCTCGAATTCCGAAAATTTTCGGATGAAAACGTTACCCATAATCTCAAGAACTCAAATATATAATTTCTACCCAATTCCATAAGCATTTTCGTGGTGAAAATTAAAAAATACCAATTTCTAGGTTTTTCTTCAAAACTCCAAATTTCTACAAATTTTTATGTCTAAATTCATGTATAAAACCATGTATTTAACTCACAACTAGTAGGAATCACTTACCTCATGATTGATGGTGAAATCCCCTCTTCAAAAGCTCCAAAAATCGCCTAAGCCGTGTGAACAATGAGTGAAATGAACTCAAACCCCGTTTTAAAAATGTTCTGCCCAGCACAGTCACTCCTCCTTCGCGTTCGCAACCAAAGTCTCGCGTTCGCGAAGGCCAAAACTCCACTGCCCAAAAGTTCTTCTTCGCGTTCGCGATGGCCAGCTAACCTGTCCCTTCGCGTTCGCGTTCCACTCTTCACGTTCACGAAGGCCAACGACCTTAGGCCCATCTCCTCCATTCCCTTCTACGCGTTCGCGACTGGCCCCTCACGTTCGCGTAAGTCCGTCACGTACCTCTCCGCGTTCACGAGCCCACCTTAGCGTTCGCGAAGGCCAAATCAACAGCCCCTCAAATTCCTCTTCGCGAACGCAGGACTCCCTTCGCGTTCGCGAAGAAGAAAACCAGACACCAGTAACATCAGTTTTAAAACAGCCCGAAATGATACGAAACACACCCGAAGCCCCCGGGACCTAGTTCAATCATACCAACCAGTCCCATAACATAACACAAACTTGCTCGAGACCTCAAATCATATCAAATAACATCGAAATCATGAATCACACCCCAATTCAAACTTAACGAACTTTGAAACTTCAACTTTTAAAATCGATGCCGAAACCTATCAAATCACGTCCCATTCTCCTAAAGTTTTGCACACAAGTCATAATTGACATTACGGACCTACTGTCACGCCCCAACCTGAAGGGACGTGGCCGGCACCCGGTACCATACTCGGCCCGAGCG
>AWOL01S0114534.1:14386-26189 GCA_000715115.1 Nicotiana otophora
CGGTGGTAGTTCCATGCGTTCCATCTGAAACCGAGATACGAATTCCCTCAACATTTTGTTGTCTTTTTGTTTCACCTTGAAGAGGTCCGATTTTCTAGTCGCGACCTTTATTGCTCCAGCATGTGCCTTTACGAAGGAGTCTGCAAGCATGGAGAAGGATTCGATGGAATTAGGCGGCAAATTGTGGTACCATATCATTGCTCTTTTCGACAAGGTTTCTCCAAATTTCTTTAGTAAAACAGATTCAAGCTCATCGTCTTCTAAGTCATTTCCCTTTATTCTGCATGTATAAGAAGTGACATCCTCATTAGGGTCAGTGGTCCCGTTGTACTTAGGAATTTCTGGCATTCGGAATTTCTTTGGAATGGGTTTCGGTGTCTCACTCGGAGGGAAAGGCTTTTGTACAAAATTCTTTGAATCCATACCTTTTAAAATCTGTGGTGCCCCCGGTATTTGGTCAACCAGGGAGTTATATGTCTCTACTTTCTTGTCATTTGCCTAGATTTTCTTTTCTCCCGATTCAATCCGTTTAGTGAGCTCCTCGAATATTTTCATAATGGCGGGGTCAGTCCTCGATTCGTTGACATTTGACCTTTCCAGCACAGGCTCGGTCCTTTGAATGACTTCTGGTTCGATCCTACTCGGTGTTCGGTATTAATTTTGTAGTTGTGCTATAGCGGCCTGTTGATCCTGTAACATTTCAAATATCAATTGGAGGCTAGCTCCACTATCTTCTCCGCCCTGTGTATCTCGACCACCTGATCGAACTTCCCTGTGTATACTACCTTTGGGCTCAACCCCCAAATTTGCATTTAGGGCGACATGCGAACTGACATCGACGGGATTTGCAATTGGTGCTCCCTCGAGGTCGGCCTGAGGCATCTCGATTCCTGGGGCGGCTATGTTGTCGTTTTTCCCGTGAAATCCAAGGTTGTTGTCACCATGTGTAGGTGTTGCTTGTGAGTTTGACATATTTGTCCTGAAAATAAATATTCTTACAATAACAAGTATAAAGCAGTATGTGTTGTTGAAATTAGTATTTAGCAATTACTATTATCCTTAGCCCCATGGTGGGCGCCAAAATATTTACCCTTAAAATTGGATAACAATTAAAATTATAATGTGGATTTAAGGATACGTGATTTCACTTAATACCAATTGAAATATGTGAAGATTAATGATAGAATTGTACAATAAAGTAAATCAAACCAGAATTTGAGTAGAACTCAACCCTTGAGTTAGAGTATCCTCGAACTGGTTGATGCAAGGACAATAAAAATACAATAAGCTGAAGAACAAAAATGCGAGCGAGAAAGAAAATTATATTGCTTTTGTATCATTTTTTGTCACAAAATGGTTCGAACTCCCCTTTATATAGTAGAGGAATTCTATAGATGGTATAATTCTAATCACAGAAGGAAATTCCATGATTAGCTAAACAACCTTGATTTGATTCGTTCCGAGATTTCCGTTGTGACCTTCGATCAGTCGCGGATATCTCGCTTTTCCGTTATTACGCTATCTTCGGTATTGCTCGATGCCTGTCTTGTTTGGTCTCGATTGCTGTCGGCCTCGATCTTAGCAGGTGTCTCGAATCCCGAGCTCGGTACCTTGTCTTCGTGCCTTGACCCGATCCACTTCGGGGTCGAACTTCGATGCAACTTTTTGATCTCGGTCAGCATAAAAAAATCAAGTGTGCCTGATTTTAACCGTATATAATACACACTTATGAGGTTCAAGCATATCAAAGTACTTTAATAGCTAAACATCAAACATGTCAGTAATTGCCATTGTGTTAAACGAAATATTAAGAACTAAAATGAAATCAATCAATTATATCCCTTCACCGCTGTGATCATTTTTTCCCTTTTTTCTTTTTGCCTTTAGCTGCCCTGACAATGGTGGCAGCAGCAACGGCGGTGATAGCTCTTGCAGATGTCAACATGCACAAACTAATCTGTCAATCCAAACACTACAATAAATCTGCCCTAAGGGCACACTAACATTTGACAAAGCTTAAAAGTATTTCCAAAACTATATGTGGGAACGCTTTTTAAGGGCGGCCTTTACTGATAGCTTTTAGCAACACATTTTATGGTTACACTTGTAAAGAGTTCTTTTTAAATTGAAAGACAACGCAACTTAAGTGTTGCCAAACATAAATTAATTAGTAACACTTATTCATTTATATTGTGACGCTTTTAAAGTGAGCTAAATTTGTAATTCTAAAAGCAAAAAGTGTGCGCTAATGAAATTCAATAAATTCCCCCCCACCCCCACCCCACCCCCATCCCCCACGCCTTTAAAATTTCCCGTGAAACATTTCTCCTCATTTTCAAAGTGCAAAGATTTCCCTCCTAAAATCGAGACATCAGTTCATTAGGTTTTTTTTTTTGCACACCTCCACCGTAATCTCCATAGACATGCACTACCACCTCCTGTGCCGAATTTCTCTCGACCCTAAAATTTGCAACGATGTTTCATTTTCTTTCTGAAATGTGCTCTTATATATGTCAATATTTGCTTCAATAAAATTCAACGAGGAAAAACAAAATCTCAATAGTACCAAAGTTCAAACACAGAGTTCATTCGGGTTTGTTTCATAGTATTAGTCTTATGTTTAAACTTACTTATGTTCAGATCTTAAACATTTCTATACTAGCTTTGCATATTTGCAGAATTTCTTTGGGATTGACCATTGCATATTATCTGCTTGATGGAATGTTTGTCTGACCTATCTTACTGCTAAAATCATTTTGGTTTTGAAGCCAATTAATAAAGTGAAATTTGTTGGATAAATAGTAAGAATTTGAAAGAATTAGTAGGAAGCATAAATTTAATATCAAATATGGATGGACAGAAAGAAATAATGAGTGTTTGAAAAGGAAGTGAAGCGTTAAGAAGGTATCTTATATGCTTATATATTTTCATAACTTGTTGGTTTATACGTACAATACGATTTCAAGTCCACCATTGCTTCATTCCATAGTAAAACTTTTATTACGTTCTTTTGTTGTCAAATTACTTTTTTCAGTGCTTGTATATTTTTGTTTTGCATTTGAAGCATTATAGTGTTACTTCCCAATTGTGGAGTTCAAAATGTTAGTCCAAGTTTTCTACTTAAGTTTGACATAAAGTTTTTGTAGCATAAATGTATAAATGCTTATGACTTAATGGCATACATTGAGGCTTGGTAGTCAAAACTAAAATATTTTGCTATTTATAAGATTTGATAATTAAAAGATATGCAAGAAGATATGGTATTTTTCTTATGAAGCTTTATGCATTATTGATATAAATATGAGATAGTGATGAAGATATACTTTAATTACAATGGGATTTGGTTTTCTCAATTGTAAAATGAGTTCAATCACTTAGTTATATGACGTTCTCTAGCCCATAAGGGGGAGGGATGACCTTCGCTTGTATTTTTGGAGGAGAATAACTTTTTACATTTATACAATCTGGGCACAAATTCTTGTTCTGACATTCTATTGTCTAGTAGTTAATTCTTGTTCTCTCTCGCTACTTATTAATTGTATAGCTTTTGAAGCTAAGACGGAGGCTCTAGTTTGATATTGAATAAACTTGGCAATATCTGAGTTAGGTAGATCAATTTGGCATATCAATTGACGCATATTATTTATTTTCGATGCTAGCACAGTATTTAGTTCTGATGTTATTAAGACTTTCACTTTGTGATTGAAATATCAGATTCTAAAGATATTGTCCTACTTGTGACTGTATTGTGTTTTGCATCAATTCAGTTCTTGCTTGCTTTAGTTTAGGTTATAATACATGTGGACACTGGAGTGAACATAGGATTCTTCATGTTCTCAAATAAGATCAACATAGAGCAAAAGTGAGGAAGGCAAAGAAAAAGGATAGAGGTACTTCAGAGGTATTTTAAGGCATTATTCACTGGCATGTTTGGTAGGTAAAGTTGGGTAAACTGACTTTTTTGCTATTAACTTCCTTCTCTCCTTAAAATTATTGTAGGAGGATTAGTTGATAGCGAATATATATCGACCAGGTAATCAAACTTTGTGTGTGCCATCTTTGGAAAGAAAATATTCTGCAGTATATCGATTAGTTGAGCATAATACACAATTTGTCGACTTTCTCCTTCATTCTTTATCTCTTGACATATGAAACTTGCAGATTTCTATTGTTGATTTGGTCTCTACTGTGTATTGTCTCAACATAAGATCTTCCTTTGAGTTCAACTGAAGAGGTAAATTTGGATTTGTCTTCTTTGACTTACTATCTTATTTTCTATTTGCTCGAATGGGAAGTACACAAATACAAATCTTATTGTTTGAGAATAAAATTTCAGATATCTTGAAATGAGATTTTTCCTGGTAACTCCAACTCCAACAATTATGAATTGAAAGAGGATGCCAAGTGAATAAAGGTATTCACTTCCCAACAAGTATATGTATTTCAATCACGTTCAATTACATAACACATTTTAAATGCCCTCCATTCTCTTTGTTTAGCTCAACTTTTATATGAATAGAGATCTACATGATTATCTTTACTATTATAGGTATTTAAAATGTAGAGACTAATATTGCATGAGGATAAAATTGAGTTAGCATATTGTCTGATGGATGTTTTTAAGTATTGTCTCTGTACAAATTGGAGGGTTAATAGAATAGAAGTTGTACTTACGCTTTTAATTTCTTTCCAGATTCTAAGATTTCAATGGTAGCTAAGTGATTATAGTCACTTGTAAGAGGTACTCACCTTTTGATAAAAGAAATCCACTAATCTAGTTTGTCCACCATTATATACCAATTAAACGAAAGGAAGCAACAGAATCATACTACTCTAGAGAGAATATAACTAGATGTATGGATGCTAAGAAAACAAATGAGGAAGGCCAATAAAGCATGATTTTTTTCCATATGTTCTGTTACTCAAATCATTCCATTACATTTTCATCTCAGCACTGTAACATATATAGATTTCCTCTACTTTTGTCGTTTGTTTTAGTCGTGTATATGTATATCTCTTACTTATATGTGATAGTATTGTTCCGAGTTCCCAAGGGGCAAACTCTACCACATTGCTCTGAGTTTGTACTTGCATACTATGGATTTCTATCTAATTACTAATTTTATTTTGTAGGAAAGTTTTGTTGCGCAATTAAAAATAGTGCCAAAAGACTATTTGATCTATTGGAATTTAACGATGAAGACTTTAGACAATTACGATTTTTGTAATTTCTGATACTACAATAATACATTTGATTTTGTAAAGTTACAAGCATGAACCTTGAAATAATTTGCTTTGTTGTATTACACAAGATTTAATCTTTTTTGAAGTTCATTGCAACTGTATGTATTGGAATTATTCTTTTGTTATTTTTATATAATTGAGTGCTTGAGATCTTCGTATGTGATTATGGGATATATAAAAAATATATTTTATTGAACACAAACGTATGGATTATAGAAATATATAAATCAAATTACTTCATAGCTTAGACACAATTGCCACACTTCAAATGTGTGGCCATAGGGATTGGAAAATTTGTGTCTTATATAGTAGCAAAAGCAGCGGTTTCAAGCATGACTTAAAGAGTAACAAAGGCCACGTTTTTCATGTGTTGCTGTAGTACCGAAAAGTGTTACCATAAAGGGTACTTCAAGCGTGGCCTTTATTAATTTTTAGGTCACGTTTTCTAAGTGTAGCTTCTAAAGCAGCACTTATAAAGCGTTGTCTTAGAGGATAGGTTACGCTCATATAAGTCACCCCTCAAAAAACGTTGTCTTAGGTCCGAAAACGCCACACTTTCGGTTAGTTTAAGCCACACTTTTCAAGTGTGGTTAAAGGCCTAAAATATTATAGCAAAACTTCCGTGAACAGTGTGGACATGTGCTGAGAACTGGAAATCTGTTATGTTTTTTGGTTTTGGGTAGTACCTTCCTTGGTTTTGCGATTGCAGTGACCGCAAACAGATAGAGTATAATGTTGTGAGACATTAAATTTCGAATATCGCTAAGTACAAACCAGGAGGAGGAACTTACAGAAGTTTCTTAGCCCTTCCTTTTGAGATGTAGTGGTGGAGTTTCTCAACCCTTGTGACACGTATACCGAGTATTGCTCTATAAATTCACTTTTTGATCATTTATTTGAAAATTGTTCCTAATTGTTAATTGTTAGGAATTTTATTTAGCTGTGTGGTCAACCTCCTTAATGCAATTTCATTTTTATGTGAAGGTGGAGTTATGGTTTGACATAAGTATGAAGTTTTAACTGGTTAAATTGTATGTATTAAAGTGCTTAGGAAGGTATAGTCACGTTTATATCAAATATATCTTACCCATCCCGCAGCTTACATTACAAGCAAATAAAGTCTTACTTGATTCTTGACTGAATGAGCTCAATTAGTAGAGTAGTACATTACGGGAAAGCATATGGTACATCCTTTGTAGTACATGAATGTTGTTTCTGAGAGTGAGCGAATTTTTTCTATCTTGAGTTCCTAATTGTTCTTAAACTTTATTGTGTGTGGAACTACTCTCTATTGTTGTGTAAGGGCACTTAGTTCATGAAGGAAAGGTAATGTCACTGACCTCTATGTTAGAGTAAGTGAGCAAGTTGTGAAAAATGCGTGATGTTGTTGAGTCAACTCTTGAGACGAGGATGTTACGGTATTGTGCTTAATCTGTTTGATTATTCTTGGAATGATGAGTTAGGAGAGTTGTTTAAAAAGGTCGTGTCTATATGAAGTATAGATTGATTGCTCGAGGACAAACAATGGTTTAAGTGTGAGGTGTTGATGGTAGGCTATAATTCCGTATTTTAGTCGTTTATTACACTATAATTCACTGCACTTTACTTGTGTTGAGCTTTAATTGGTAGTGTTTTGCACTTATTATGTGTTTTATGCCTTGTAGGAGTGATTCCGAGTTATGTAGATGTTGTGGAGCTAATTTGAGTTATTTCGAACTTTGAAGTCTGAGTAGAAGCCCAAGCAATTAAGCTGGGATCACATTCGGAGGTCGAAAACTAAGTCTGGATATCAAAAATTTGAAAAACTCATTTTTGGCCGCAATTTGCACTACCGACCCCGCGGGGCACTAGTGCAAAAAGTGGTCAGAAACCATATTTTGACTTCCCAATTCAGCTAAAAAGGGTAATTTCGTCCGAGGGATTATTGGGGGGTGGCTTAAAAACACAAGAAAATACCATTTTCGGGATTTTGATAGAATTTCGACCTAAAGAGGCCAAGGAGGCTAAGGAGGAGTTGGAAGAACACAAGCACAAGGATTTCATCATTCCTTCCTCACTAAAGTTCCGGGTTTGGATTGAATTTATATTTTCTTATACTTTAGTTACATTTGTGAAGAACTTCTCCATGTCTATGGAGTAGATCCTTTTGAGTTTTGATAGATTTGGTATATTGATGATTGTTTGTGGGTTATAACTCTATTTTTAAGTATTTGAATCGTTTTTGGAAGATTTAATTATTGCATCTATATTCACTTGTTCTTGTAGTCGAAAGAGGCATAACTTGTGATATCTTTGCATTATATTGTTGGTTGAGTTCATAGATTCTTCTAAGTAATCGAAAGAGGCTAGTTGAATCATTGATTAAATCTAGTTAGGAGAATAATCGAAAGAAGTTTTCCTAAAGACCGATCCACTACGCATTCTTGCATATCTTCACAATGCTTAAATTGGTTCATCTCGTGAGGTTGAGACTTAATCGAGAGACTCACTTAAACATTAGATGTGAATTATCTAGATTTAGATGCCAAACAATTATCTTGCACCTATCCTATCAACCCCTATTGTTTCACACTAATAACTTCCCTGCTTACCTTTGTTGCGATAGTCATTAGTCAATAGCTTTATATTCTTAGTTAATTTTAGTTATTAATCATATAAATCTCGATTGTTGACTCTCCTGGATAGCAATTAAGTGAGAAACTACAAAAATATTGTTTCACTCCAATCCCTGTGGATACGATATTATACTATACTATCTTTGACAAGCGAGTATAATTTAAGTTTGTGTTTCGAGCTCGTCAAATTTTGGCGCCGTTGCCGGGGATTGGCAATCAATAGTGTTTGAAATAGTCTGTAGTGCTAATTTAGGCATTTTATTTTATTTTATTTTTTCCTTTTAACGTTTGGTGTTTTTGGATTGTGTGCGGGTTACAGGTTATATTGGTGCAGTACTCGAGCTTATACGAAGGAAATTCTGCCATACGAGCCAGAAATAGAAAAACGACTGCGATAGCTGAGGAAGGAAAGAATTCTTACCGAGACATCAAAAAATGTTGGGCAATCCTCAAACAAAAAAGATATGGCAGGAACCGGTGATGATAATGTGGATTTGGCTGCGAGAGAAGCAGCCCAACGACGAGAACAAGCTGCACGGGATGCTGAGAAAGCAGCTACTAGAGATGCACAGATTATCTACGAAGAAGAGAGTATAGTATTTGCTCAAAATTGGACGAGCTCGAAACACACAGTTAAATTATGCTCGCTAGTCAAAGATAGTATAGTATAATATCGTATGCACAGGGATTGGAGTTAAACAGTATTCTCGTATTTCCAAGCTTGGTTGCTATCCAAGATGATCAATAATGGAGATTTATATGATTTCTAACTAAAATTAGCTAAGAATCTAAAACTATTGACTAATGACAATCTAAACAAAGATAAGCAAGGGTGTTATCAGTGGGAGAAAGTAGGGGTTGATAGGATAGGTGCAAGATAATTGTTTTGGATCTAACTCTAGATAATTCACTTCTAATGTTCAAGTGAGTCTCTCGAATTCACTCAATTATTAGTTCAAACGTTCAGCAAAAACTCCTGTCTCGATTACATTTTACCTCACAAGATGAACCAATTTAATCACGTGAAGATATGCAAGAATGAGTAGTGGATTGGTCTTTAAAAAAAACCTCTCTTGATNGAGACTTAACAGAGAGAGGAGTTTTTGCTGAACGTTTGAACTAATAATATAGTGAATTCGAGAGACTCACCTAAACATTGGAAGTGAATTATCTAGAATTAGATCCCAAATAATTATCTTGCACTTATTCTGTCAAAACCTTATCCACATCCACTAATAACCTTAATTGCTTATTCCTTGTTTTGATAATCACTAGTCAATAGCTGTAGATTTTAGATTCTTAGTTAAATTTTATTATTAATCTTATAAATCTCAACTGTTGATCCTCCTAGTGGCAATCAAGCTAGAAATTACGAGAGTATTATTTAAATCTAATCCATGATATTATACTATACTATCTTTGACTAGTGAGCACAATTTAAGTGTGTGTTTTGCGCTCGTCAAATTTTGGCGCCTTTGTCGGGGATTATAAATCAATAGTGTTTAAAATAGTTTGTAGTGCTAATTCAGGAATTATCTTCTAATCTTTTCTTTTATTTTTAGTTTTATTTGGTGAACTTCTCTTCAAGATTTCTTTTGTTGAAGAAATCTTGAAGAGCATATTCTTGATATTGAACTCTAAAAGATGTGAAGATGGAGTACAACCAGCCTGAGAAAATAGAAGAGTTAGCAGCTGAATATTATCAGCGGTGTGGTATATATTTTAAATGCGGTGGAAATCATCTATGGGTTGATTGTCAAGTAGGTAGATATTCTTCTTATGGTTTATCTTTTGAACACTGTCGCTTTATCTCTAGTCCGTACAGGTATGAGGATTCATATGGGCACAATTCAGACTCTGGTTGGGATGAATACCTTTATTATGACTGGAATGTAAGCGAAGTGAGACAACCACCTCAAGCGGAGAATATTAGTTTAGAAGATCTTATGTATAAGTTCATTAATAAGGTGGAAGAAAGATTTACACATGATGATGAAGCCACTAACAACCTAACAATGCAAGTGAATCAACTAATAAGTACACTTTCAGAAAGGTCATTGCATTGTGATAGTGAATATATTGAGGAGATTCCCTGTGAGAATTAGCCTACCCGAGATGATGAACATCTACAAAAAGAGTTTTTCACTCTTCAAGATGACTCTTTTTCAGCTGAGATGATTGAAAATAAGGCTTTGGTTGATTGCGCATCAATAAAAGAAGAGTTTAAATCCCCATCCACCTATCCATATTTAAAAAATTTAGTAAAAGAGAATGAGGAACAAATGGTCTTGGACATACCAAAGGAATTTCTTCTTCATTTTCTTATTCTAACCTTAATCGTGTGGATTTTATTTTGGAGGATTTATAGGAATATATAGAGATTGATCTTATGAATGAATACGAAAAGAAGTTGAGGATAATCCTACAAGAATAATTCACCGCTCAAAATGAGGCCAAGAAAAAAAGAAAAGAGCGGGTCTTACAAATATCCTTAAATGACTTTGGCCTGATGAGCTCCATAAGAATCCCGAGCGAAAACGAAAAATGAATTCAGAATTAGGGGTGGAGTTCACAAGTTCTCGCAAACGAAAAAAGTCCAGGGGAGTTTTCTTTACCTCTTGCTTTTTATTTGTATGTCATGGGGACATGCCACAATTTAAAGTGTGGGGTGGGGATGTAAATATGTAAATAACTATTTGTTTCTGTTTCTTGTATGTGTTTTCGTTTCTTTTGATTGAAATTTTTAAAGTCGAAGAAAAAACAATATTTTCTTTAGGTAGTATAATAATTCCCCCATTGGTTTTTCTTTGTGCCACGGTTCTTTTCCAAGGATTTTGTTTGAACCGGTATAGTTAATTTTTTTTTTTTAGGAGCAGGAGATCTTGTGTTGTGATTTTAATTGAAATCAATATCTCTTGACTTTATTATACCTTGAGAATAATAAGTGCTTTAGTTGTGACGCTTATGCTCAGTTTTTTACTCTTGTATAAGTACTTTAAATTGTATGATCTTAACTTTGCTTAACTGCTTTGACTAGAGTGTCTCGATGAGTCTGATCCTGAGTGAGTGATGCGCCATGTGTGTGTGAGGTTTCGTGTATTCTGTGCATTGCATTTAATGTCTAGAACTTGTCCTGTGTGTTTGCAAAGCAAAATAGTAGTTTTATTCAGTCTTGGAAGAGATATAGGCGTTTCTTTGTTGAGCCAGTTATATGTTGTTATCCACCTAATTTTTATGTATCCTAATTGACCCCTTTAAGACTGTAATCCTATTTCTTTGGCAACCACATTATAAGCCTTACCCAATTGTTTGAATTGACCATCTATTTGAACCTTCTTACCTCTCACAAGCACTTGAAATTGTTATGAACTTTGTAAAAGTTAAAGTGCGGGGTGTTGGTTTGGCTTTTGAGTGGAACTATTGAAATAAGGAGAAAGGTGCATTGTTTTAAAAAAATAAAATAAGAGCCACTTGAATTGAAAAAGAAAATGAAAAAAATAGTTGGATGGTTGAGAAAAAAAGATTCCTTGATAGTGGTATTTCTTGATGTAATTGTGCGTAAATAAGTAGGGAGTTGACATATTTTGACGTGAAGGTGGAGTTATGATTTAACATAAGTATGGAGTTTTAATTCGTTAAATTGTATGTATTAAAGTGCTTAGTAAGGTGTAGTCACGTTTATCAAATATATCATACCCATCCCGCATCTTACATTACAACCAAATAAAGTCCTACTTGATCCTTGACTGAATGAGCTCAATTAGTAGAGTAGTACATTACGGGCAAGTTTATGGTACATCTTTTGTGGCACATGAATATTGTTTCTGAGAGTGAGCGAATTCTTCCTATCTTGAGTTCCTAATTGTTCTTAAACTTTATTGTCTGTGGAACTACTCTCTATTGTTGTGTGAGGGAACTTGATTCATGAAGGAAAGGTAATATCA
>AWOL01S0114566.1:0-16556 GCA_000715115.1 Nicotiana otophora
TCTCAAAAGTTAAAGTTGGTAAAGATTTTGTAACGACCCGGCTGGTCGTTTCGAGAGTTATAGCCTTGTTTCTCCCATTTCTGCTTCTTTTGTGCTTTATAACTGTATTATGTCTTACCGGGTCGGTTGGTTCGGGTCCGGAGTAGTTTTGAAGTGAATTGAGATACTTAGTCTCTTAATTGGAAGGTTAAGTTGGAAAAGTCGACCGAACGTCGACTTGTGGGAAAATGACCTTGGATTTGAATTTTTATGGTTCCGTTAGCTCTGTTAGGTGATTTTGGACTTAGGAGCACGTCCGGAATGTGATTTGGAGGTCCGTAGTAGAATTAGACTTGAATTGGCAAAAGATGGAATTTTGGCGATTTTGGCCGGCTGTGGAAATTTCGATATAGGAGTCAGATTGGATTTCTGGAAGTTGGAATAGGTTCGTGGTGTCATTTTTGACTTATGTGTAAAATTTGAGGTCAATCGGACGTGGTTTTGTAGGTTTCGGCGTAGTTTGTGGAATTTGGAAGTTTAGAAGTTCTTTAGACTTGAATCTGGGTGTAATTGGTGTTTTAATGTTGTCTTGAGTGATTCGAAGGTTTGACTAAGTTCGCATGGGTTTATATGACTTGTTGGTATGATTGGTTGAGGTCCCGGAGGCCTCGGGGTGATTTCGGGTGGTTAACGGCTTGATGAGAGTTGAAGAATTGTAGTTGAAGCTGCTGCTACTAGTGTAACCGCACCTGCGGAGTGGGAACTGCAGGTGCGAGCCCGCATAAGCGAAGGAGGAGTCGCAGATGCGGTTAAGAAGGATATGGGCAGAGGATGCATGTGCGATGGCATTCCCGCACCTGCGATGGTCGCGAAAGCGAATTTAGGGGCGCATGTGCGAGTTTGAACCACAGGTGCGATGTATTTCCCGCACCCACGAAGACCGCAGATGCGGTCATTGGATCACAGAAGCGGAGGCTGAATTTTGGGATTTTTCCGCAGAAGCGGGGCGTTGCCCGTAGATGCGGAAATGGAGCCTCAGATGCGATAAGTCTGGGCAGAACCTATAAATAGAACACTTCGAGATTTTTCACCATTTTGAGCTCGAATTTTGGTGATTTCAAGAGAGATTTCGGAGTAATCATTGAGGTAAGTTTCTTGTGCCTATTTATCTTCAATAATGGTATTTCCCAACTGATTTTACACCTAGTTGGTGAGTGTTTGAGGTGAGATTTGGGAGATTAGGGCTTGGGAATTGGAGAGTGAATTTTGGGATTTTGGAGGGGCAATTGAGGTCGGATTTTGATAAATTTGGTATGGTTAGACTCGTGAGTGAATGGGCTTTCAAGTTTTATGACTTTCGTCGGATTTCGAAATATGGGTCCGGAGGGCCGGGTTGAGCCGATTTCGAATTTTGGACTATAGTTTAGTAGTTTTCTTATGGAATTGATCCTTTTAGATAATATTGATTATCTCGTACTATTTGTGGATATCTTCAGGGCATTTGGAGGATGATTCAAGAGGCAAGGGCATTTCGGAGTAGGATTTCTGCGCGGTTGAGGTAAGTAACAATCTTAAATCTGGTTTTGAGGGTATGAAACCTCGAGAATTTGTATGATGTGAATATTTGGAGGTGACGCACATGCTAAGTGACGGGCGTGTGAGCGTGCGCCGTCAGGGATTGTGACTTGGTCCGTCCCGTGAGGGTGTAAAGTCGAATAGCCATTGTTATTATTTGTTTGTCCTTGTCTTTGAGAAATTGACTTCCTTTCATATTAGAAATCATGTTTAGGCCATATGATATCACTGTTAGGACTCGCAACGGTCGAATACTTATTGTATTGACTACTAATTGTTGTCTTGTACTCAGTCACCGTCTTACTTGTGTGTTATATCTTCGTTCCCTCTCATTTCTTGTTGAAACTTGTTGTATTCTCTGTTTGGGTTAATTATTATGAAATTATGTGAGCCCGAGGGGCTAGAGAGATTAGTGACTGAGATAGGGCCTGAGTGTCGAGCTGCGAGCTGTGAGGTATATTGGATCGGGTTGTACACCGCAACAAGCCTTCGGGCTATATATATATATATAGAGAGAGAGAGAGGATCGGATTACACGTCGCAACAATATTGAATCGGGATACACGCCGCAACAATATTGGATCGGGCTGCGTACCGCAGCAATATAGCGCCTGGGCTGAATGAGACCCTCTGGAGTCTGTACACCCCTAGTGAGTGCAGGTATCTATTGAGAGTGTGTATTGAGGGCTGAGAGCCGAGAGTATGAGCTTATGAGATGAGTTGAGTGACTGCAGCCTTGAGAGGTTGTACTTGCTTTTATTTATTGTTGCACTTGGTTGCTGTCCGATGTTGTTGTGAAATTTCTGGAAGATTCATATCTGTTTTACTTGGGCTCGAACTAATTTGACTTATACCACTGGATTTGAAAGCATGTTCACTCTTTACTGAAAATTTTTGATATGAACTATTTTTTTATGGCTCGTCACTACTTCTCAGTTCCTTATTTAATTTTGTTACTTGCTGAGTTGGTTGTACTCATGCTACACCCTGTACTTCATGTGCAGATCCAGGTGTGTACGATTCTGGCGGTCACTGAGTTCATGCGCGGGCTGATTATCGGAGACTTACGAGGTAGCTGTCGGCGTCCGCAGTCCTTGTTTCTCCTTTTTTATTATCTTTTCTCTCTTGTATTGTCATTTGGCACAGACTGTAGTAGACTCTGTTTCGAGATTGGTTATTAGATGCTCATGACTTAGTGACACCCCGATGTCGGGCTATTTTTTCGCACTTATATTTTATTTGGGTTTTACCCCCGTTTTTATGAAAAACTCCGATTATTTTAAATGTCTTAAATTATTTCTGTTAAATTCTGAAAGTGTTTTGGAAAGGTCGGTTAGCCTAGTATCACGATAGGCGCCATCACGACGGGTTAGGTTTTCGGTCGTGACAGATTTAGTGAATAAATCTGCTGGATTGTCACTTGAACGGATTCGCTGTACATCGATATTACCATTCTTCTGGAGATCATGTGTGAAGAATAACGTTGGTAAAATATGTTTCATTATATCTCTTTTTATGAATCCTCCATTTAATTGGGGTATGCATGCAGCATTATCTTCGCATAATATTATGGTGTTTTTTTTATCACATTCCAAACCACACTTTTCTAGAATAAAATGAATCACCGATCTCAACCATACACATTCCCTACTTGCTTCATGAATAACTATTATCTCAACATGATTTGAAGAAGTAGCAACAATAGATTGCTTTGTGGAGCGCCATGATATGACAATACCTTCACATGTAAACACATACCCGGTTTGAGATCGAGCTTTATGGGGATCAGATAAATAACCTGCATCTGTATAACCAATACGATCTGCACCATCTTTGTTAGCATTAGCAAGATTCATAAGTGCACCAATTGCACTAAGATAGAGTATTTCAGGACCAAGGAATTCCTCATCCTCTTCTGGAGGTCGGAACGGATCCTTATTCACTTCAAGTGATCGAACGCCCATTGGTGTACTTAATGGGTGCACTTTGTCCATGTAAAAGCGTTTAAAGACCCTTTCTGTATAGGCAGATTGATGGATAAAGATCTCGTCTGCTAAATATTCAATTTGCAGACTAAGACAGAATTTTATTTTTCCAAGAGCTTTTACCTCTAATTCCTTTTTAAGATATTCAATTGCCTTTTGGAGCTCTTCTAGAGTTCCAACAAGATTTATGTCATCAACGTAAACAACAAGTATAACAAATTTTGATGCCATTTTCTTTATAAAAATACATGGACAAATAACATCATTTATGTAACCTTCTTTCAGCAAATATTTACTGAGGCGATTATATCACATGCGCCCAGATTGATTTAAACCGTACAAAGATCTTTGTAATATGATTGAGTACATTTCATGATACTTTGAACTATATGTTTCAGGCATTTTAAATCCTTCAGGGATCTTCATATACACTTAATCAAATGAATCATATAAGTTATGACTTGCATTAAGATGGCATGACATATTCAGGTGTCTGGATTACAGGTCCAATCCTCACAATCTTTTATAATATTGTAAACTATATTGTATCAAATATATCGTCGACAATCATTTTGTATCGGTTCCTAAGCGACAACTTGTTGAGATCTCATCACTTTCTTTATTTTCAGGTACCTGAACTTCTTCTGGAGTCTCATGAAATGTTATGTCGTGGGCTCTTCTATAGCTCATTTCCTCCTCATTATGATCATTTTGATCATTCGCTCCTATCATTTTTAAGGATTGTTACCTTTGGAACCGATCGGTTTACTACGCTTCATTCGTGCAGTAAACTTTATATTTCAGGGACTTTAATTTTAATAGGAGCATTTGCAGCTGAAATATAATATTTAATTTTGGATCAGCAAATACTTCTGGTATTTAACTTGAATTATCTTCTAAGTGAGGATCATATTAATTATAATTCGATTCATGTAGCATATTTTCCAGCTGTTTATTCCATCCCCCAAATGTTAGAAACACATATCCCCAATCTTCTTTGGGAAACCTATTTTTGTGTATTGTAGTAGAGAAATTAATCATATACCACACATCAAAAGTTATTAGATAGTAACAATATTTGGTTTCTGATCCTAAACCAATTGTGAGGGGAAGACTTATCATATTTTGTTGATCTGATATATACAAGTGATGATGTGTGCAATTTAGAAAATCTTAGACCTACACATGAGGTTTTGTCCCCATAAACAATAGTTTAGCTATTAATAAGAGGTATTCAATGCTAAACTAGCTTGGAGATAAACCAGCATCTTCAAGATGAACTATCTTGATTTCATAATCTGAAAATTATGCTCTTAATTGAGAAAAGCAATTTCAAATGCCAAACTGCAGGTTGACAATAAACACACATGTAACCATCTCATAAATGCATCTATAAGTGGTTCACATGATAGGTGAATGGGCCCATATTTACCTTTTATATATTCCAGAATTTAGGGGTCGTCTTAGTCCCAACTTTAGCTGGTATAATCAATTTATTATGAGAACAAGCAACATTAGAGAATTCTTGAAATTCTAGTTCTTCAGTATATGCTTATCTGAATTCTCAAATAGCTCATTTAAAAATGGCAAATGAAAACTTCAACTTTATCATGGCATGTGCTATATCTTAATAAGATTCTGGTTTACTATGGCATAAATCTTTGCATTAGTAAATTTTACTGTCGCTACTTTTATATCAGCGAATTTCTGATTTACTATAGTTACTTTTGCCTCAGTAAAACTTCTGATTTACTGTGACTGCTTTTGCATTAGTAAACTTTTGGTTTACTGTGATATATGATATAGTACAAATTTAAGAATAAGGCGGGTCACTTCTCACATACATATTATTTTACCCCTATGATTTTAGAAACATGAAGATTTTCAATCTTCCAATCCTTTGTAGTCTCAATATGATAGCCATTTGTATTGGTAAACTTCAGGTTTACTACAATATATGTTTTGAACATAATCATATAATATGAATGACATATTTGTATATAAGCTCTTCGAGAGACTTCGTTTATTATCCACAATCTAATATTTATCAGACACTACTGGTGTCATGTGTCTTCTAGACAAACAACTAGCTCTTCAGGAGTTGTTGATATATTTTATACTATCAAATATTGCTCAGACACTTCTGGTACCATGAGAGAAAATTATAATCAAATAAACAATATAAAACAATTGTTTAAGCACAAGAAAACACCTTTTCATAATACTTTCCTACTTCAGGAGAAAATTTCAATTGTGTTACTTCTTCAGGAGCAAATTTAAAATACGAAATATTGATTATATATTCTCTCAATTATATTAACTCTTCTGGAGGTGAATTGTAATATATTTACATCAAAAGTGAGTTTCTATTTATGGCTTTATGAATATTATTACATTCACTTCAAAGAATGGATTAATATTTATAAAAAATTCTCATCCTTTAGGAAATCGAACATGATTATCTGAACGCGCATTAATCACATCAAATTGTGATGCTTCAACCTCTTTTAAATGTTTACTACTTCAGAATCAAATCGAGGCGTGCATGTAATATATAGAATATTTCTCTAGCTTATCTTTAATTGTAACCATAGAAAGCCTAAATTATCACTTCTGGTGGCCATAGGCATATACCACTTCTATGGTTAATAAAATTTAGTTACAATGAGATATATGAAACATAACCACTTCTGGTAATTGTATATTTCTTGCAAACTCTGCTGGAGTTTAAGTGGATCTAACAATGTTATCTACTTTGTAATCCTTTATTAAGATAATTAGTATGAAAATAAATACCAAAATATGTATTGTATATATAACATATAGCCAAGCAAGCGATGATAAAGATATTAAAATATAAGCAAAAAGCTCAAATTAAATTACGCAAATTTGGCCACTCCAGATGTAAGTGATATCTCTATCACTACTGCCAAGAAGAAAAACTCACCACCTCAAGGATATAATCTGCCTTATGATGCTCGGAATGAACAAGATCTAACTACAGACATAAAAGTATCGCCTTACATCGGAGATGAACACACCTCAAGGATATAAAATACCTTATGATGCTCGGAATGAACAAGATCTAACCACGGACATAATAGCGTCGCCTTACATCGGAGATGAACATACCTCAAGGATATAATCTACCTTATGATACTTAGAATGAACAAGATCTAACCATGTAGGTAAGAGCATCGCCTTACATCAAAGATGAACACTATGATACTTTCAAAGTATTTGCTCGAGATGGCAGAGTCTCGTGCTGATAATGTGTTATAAAATAAAGACTGTAAAAGTAAAGACAAGTATAGAGAAAAACTGATATATTATTCAATTTCAAACTGATGTACATAATGAACTGAAATCTCCTCTATTTATAGAAGAAAGGAAGTTGATATGTAAGCTGCTACTGCAAGCTGCTGTGTAAGGTGCTTTTAAGTTGCTGTGTAAGCTGCTACTGCAAGCTTCTTGTAAGCTGCTATTGTACCAGATATAGATAATCTTCTACCGGGAGTAATATTTATTCATAATGGAGTACCGAAAGGATAAGCTTCTTCAGGAGGCTTATTTCCAATAGAGTACTAAATAGATAAATATATTTACGGTGGAGTCCCATATGGATAAGCTTCTTCAGGAAGCTTATTTACAAGGGAGTACTAAATTAACATCCATAATATAATATATTTATAACAGTTAGTTAATAGTTGTGGTCATTTTGCCTTGTTCAAGGGAAAATTTGAACATGGTCCCTAGCTTTTATATTTTAAATTGGGAAAAAGTTCATTATTGCCCTTGTGCTATTGTAAATAGTACACATTTGTCCTCCATTTCACTTTATGTCCAATACCCACCCTAGCGTTAATAAAGTAAGTGAAACTCCCCCCTAGCCCTAACGGATGACCAATGTGGCACCTGACCCCAGCAAAAGTTTTGTCACATAGGATCCAAGTCATCGTTCCATTAAAATTTAACCTAGTTTCTAACGACCCAAATCCCAAATTATATTGACCCATTTCGCTCCCAAATAACTAAGAACCAACAACTTCTTCTTCTCCCCCAAAAGACACTCCATTGCTGGGAAATTAGGGTTCAACTGAAATCTTCCATAAATTTCCATTTTCTTCATTCTCCTCATATCTTTGGTTCATAAATATCACAAGGTAGTTGTTAATCACAAATTAGGTATCGTTGTGGCATTATAGCCAACCACGTCACTTCGTCGATTCCAAATAACCCCAGAAGAAAATTCTACAAATCTCTGAGGCCTATGGTTGTTTAATTTCAATTTTACCTTTTTTTTTTAAGTTTACTGTAATTATGAAATCTACAAGTTTAGAGTTTTGTAATGATCAGCTAAATAATTTTTTTGAATTATGTTTGACAGACTAGTTCATGTGGCTTTTGGGAATGGGAAGACGAAATATTCCCACAAAGTGATTGGACTAATATTAAAGATGTAATATCGTCGATGGATGAGATTAAGATGGAAAGAGACAAATTGAAGGAAGAAGTAATTGCCATGAAGGCTATACACCAATATGAAGTGAAGAAAGTCATCAACTTGAAAGATAAACTTGGAAAGACAAGGATGTTGCATATGAGTTCTTGGGGACTATTTCTTGATTTTTTTTGCAGCCACGATGATGAAGTAAATTTTTTTGCAAAGACAAGGTTGTTGATTATGAGTTATGGATGTGTAGATGACTTTTAGGTCAATTAAGACAATACATTTTTTTCCCTTAGTGTATGATGATGTTGGTGTAGTAGTAGTAGTAGTTGCTTTCCAGCCATGTTCTGCAGATTTGATTGTTCTAAATAGCATGTTGAATATTGAACTAAGTCATTTAATTGCTTTCAATCTAATTCATTTGACATAAAAGTTAGTACCAAGTGTAAAATGAAAAACTTACATTCTAGCCGTAAAAATGGATAAATTGGAAAACTGAAATTGAAAAGGGAACAAAATGGATAACAATGAACTGAACATTCATCAACAAATATTCACCTTGATTCATAATGTACCAACTATCAACATTCATAATGTGCATTTAATAAGATAAGTGCATACCATATTATAACCCCCAAAAGATGTCAACACCTAGTTATAACATGGCATATAACTGTCACAACTAAACAACCACAATCAAAATATAAAGTTTACTGTCATGGTATTAATTACAACACTTCCAAAAATTTACATCATAAAAGAAGTTCACTAGAAGCATATTTTTATCACTTCTACTCTTTACCAGTACCATTTCTTGCTTGCAACTTGGTCAATCTTTGTTTGTTCAACTGATTTCAAGTGATGGCAGAATTTCCCAGCCATGTTAGCCCTTTTGTTGAGAAAGTAATCTTTGATTGTTGACTTACACCACTTGAATCACCAACAAATCCAATTTGCCTGGTTGCAGCTGGTACACTTTGCCGCCTCAGCTGGAGTCTTGTCCTTACCTCTGAGATACTCCTTGGTATTATAGCTATGTCAGGCTCAGGATCAAAGTTAGGGATCTCAAAATCTAGAGATTCATTGCAGTTGGAAGCTGCCTTTGAACTGAAGGGGTTGGCATAAACACAAAGCTGCTGGATTCACTAGCTTGATTATTTTGACTTGGTTGGGGTGCTGATAAATGGAAGTCATCTTCAGTTGGGATATCTACAATAGCTGAGGATATAGGCTATTAATCATCAGGTTCATCAACCAATGTTCTTTGCTCTTTTTTTTTCTGCCTTCCCTTTGTTTTTCCACCTATTGGCTGTTTTCCTTTAGAGTGTTATTATCAACATTGACAATTATATGTTAGATCAAGACAGAATAAAATAGAAGCATAAATTTATTATTGAAGAGACAGATTACCTTGGCACATCCCCTAGCATTATGTCCAGGTTCTCCACAGCTATTACATGTCATTACTCTCCCTTTCCTGGATTGGGACCATTTCCCTTGCCTATTAACAACCTCATTTTTCTCTCTTGTTCTTTTTACCTTTGGCATGCCAGCCATTCTTACAAACTCAGGTGGTTCCATATATAATGTGAGGGGTCTATCTTCCAAAACTTTTCTCCTCTGACAGGTTGTAACTTATGAGAATAAGTTAGGAGATATGCCTCTTTGGAAAGGTACCAGTGAATCTCACTTAAAGGGTCAATCTTCTTGTACAGTAGGGCACATATTGCAAGAGGACATGGGATTCCACAAAGGTCCCATGTCCTGCAAGTGCATTGTTTTGCCCCCAGATTTACAATGTGCCTATCATTACCTTCTGTTACTTCATATCCTTGGTCAACACTGCCATTCACATGACACTTTTGTACAATCCTCATGAATTGGTTATACAAATTTAGAGTTTTGGGACTGTATTCACTTTCCTAACCAACCACTTCAGCTTCATTATCACTCAGCATACTCATAACCTTGATTTTGATCTTCTCAAGCATTCTTTATAATTGGCTTGTGTTTGGCTTGCAAGATCCATGTATTGAAGGACTCAGTCAGGTTATTATCCACTGACTGGTTCTTGTAGACTGTATCAAAGAATGCCTACTCCAGTAATTAGGTGGATACTTTAACAGATCTTCAACTGCAACCTTACCATCATCATCAACTTGGCTCATACTCTTGAACTGGTCTTGGAAGTCCTGTTCATAGGTACTCCAAGTTGCCCATCAAAGATATTTCTTGTATTTCCCAGACCCTCATCTCTTGCACCAGTTTGCTTCTATGTGTCTTACATAGAATTTGTGGTGGGCCTCAGGTAGAACTCCTGAGATTGAATCAATTAGACCCTACATATAAAGGAAACAAGAATTAAAATCTACATATACAGATTGGTAAAATAATAAAATAATGCAGTAAAGTGCTTATACCTTCTGCATATCTGAGATAAAAGTGATTGCTTCACCCATCTTAAGGTCTAGTGACATTTGTAGATGACTTAAAAAACAGTTCCATGTGACTTTTGTTTCTTTATCCATAACAGCCCAAGCTAATGGATAAAAATGGTGTGTAGCGTCTTGACCAACTGCCACCAAAAGCTGACCCTTAACTCTCCCTTTCAAAAAGGTTCCATCCAAGCCTATAAAAGGCCTCAACCCACTCTTAAACCCAATCTTCATTGCATGAAAACAAATATACATCCTTAGGAACCTTCTCTTGCCTTCAACAAGAGCATCCTTTAATAAGTTAACTATCACATCACTTCTAGGATTACTAAACTTCAATTCATTAACATATGCCACTAGCTTATTATATTCATAAGAAAAACTACCTTCAGGATTCTCCAAAATCATTCTCTTTTCCCTCTTACACTTTGCCTCACTAATATTTACATTAAATGCAGCCTTCAAGCTTGCCCTTATCTCTCTAATCTTAATTTTTGAATCATCTTGCAACCCTCTCTTAAAATACGTAGCAATGGTCTTGGGATTAACTCATGATTCTCATATGCAGGTTTACAAGTGTGCTCTAAATTTAAGGTCTTGAATTTAACCTCACTCCTTGAAGAATTCCTAGACTTTTAAGTTGCTCTAAGCCATAACCATTTGTAAGTGAATACATATTTATCACTTTCCTAGCTGTAGCAATATCTTTGAATGTCATAGACATATCCAACTCTTTATAGTTAGTCAATTTATCATTAATGCCTCTCTTCTTTTGTGTAAAATGTTTCTCTAGTCTATTAGAAATATAATCTAAATAAACATCATATTCATTATCATCATAATTATCACTTTTCATCACAATCAGTGGCAGCTTCAAGTTCATCAATTTGTGACTCATTATTGATAAGTGGGGATTTTGAATACTTATTAGCACCTTTTTACTTTTGTTTTAGTCTGAAAGTATTGATTTATGCTCTCGAAACTAATGAAAGTGTGCAAATTGTAGGAATCTTGGAAGTTTGGTATCCTATGATGAAATCTGACTCAAAAATGAGTGTTCCGAATAAAAAGGCAAGAAAGGGGCACATAACTCAAGAAGTACGGTCCGCAGAAGGATTTCTGTGGCCGTAGAAGAAAGTGTGGACCGCAGAATTCCATCAGCGGCCGCAGATCAAGTGAAAGAGCCTGACAGGAATTTGGTCAATGTACGGATCGCACATGAATTGTGCGGCCGCAGAACAAGGTCAGCACTGAAAAATGATTCAAAGTTCAAAGAGTGTGCAAAAGACCAAGTCTTGAAGCCTTGCTGAAGTACGGACCACACAAGAATTGTGCGGTCGCAAAAGATGCTTCGTAGCCGCAATCCAGAATTATGCGACTGTAGAATCCAAGATCTTGCCAACTGAAGAAATCTGCGGACCACACATGGAATTGCGCGACCGCAGAACCTCCCAAGGGGCATTTTTGTCAGTGAACTTTGGACCACTATAAATAGACGAGTTTCACATTTTTAGGTCAAGTTGTTAAAGTTTGAGCTGTTGTAGCTGTTACATTTTGCCATTTTAGGAAGGTTGTGACTATTTTAGTGTTTAAACATTCTATTATATCATTTTAATCTTAGATTATGATTTTACTTAGCATTTCTTCTTTATTTTCTTCAATTCCCACTATGAGTGGCTAGATTCTTACTAGGGTTATGACCCAACCCTAGTATGTAAACCTTATGGGTACTTAATTTCATGATTGTTTATGATTGGGTATTAATTATTTAGCTTAGTTTATGCTTTAATTTTAGAATTAATGGTTGCAAACATTGATTCATGCCTTTTTGACTTAGTCTCTACCTGAGAAAAAGGGACCTAGTCTAGGATAAATTGGCTAACAAGGAATTGGGCTAATTGAGAGTTTGATTAGCCTAATTAAAGGGTTCAAACTAGAGATCGTGAGAACCCGACTTGAGCTCATATCAACTATTTTGTTTGATACCCATTTGGACTTGAGAAAGCCAAATTGGGCAAAATTACTCTTTGACCGAGAGGTATTGAGTGGGTAACGAAGAGGTGAGAGCTATAATACACCCCAATCAACAAAACAAGTATTAACGTATTTAACTCATTAGGTGAACACCTAGGTTATGGTCACATCTCTAGGTTTTTTAATTATTTGGAAAAACATCAAAAACACTAATTCGCTTCTAGTTTCTTTTCTTAGCTTATAATTGCTAAACTAAAATTAGACTTTGATTTCAAAACCTGTTGTTTGTAAGCATAATTTAGTTATTCCATTCGCTTTCGTCAAGTCTATACTCTTAACACCCATTGTAACTCCCTATTGAAATCGACCCCGACTCTTGTTGGGTACTATTCTTCCAACGCCCGTTTTCACTCACTATTGAGTGTGGATTGGACTTGGATCAATTGTGATGGATTATATTAGGTGCATTAATACTTGGCTCGCAATCTTCTACATCAGATATGTTAATAACATTAAACTGGTTGTTAACAAAGTCCAATAAAGTCCTAATGCCACCATCCTCTTCTGTTTAATAGTATGTACCAGAAGGACCACCATTAACTATCAGTTGTTGGACTCTTATATTGTCACGACCCGAAATTTCTACTTTCGGGACCGTGATGACGACTAACATTTCACTTGCTAGGCAAGCCAACGTTAGAATAATATTAGCCATTTTAAAATAATTTTAAGTTAATTAATAACAAGGAAGCTAATGTGGAAATAAAGTCTGAAATAAAGTGAATAATCCATAATAATAGCGACGTCTAAATACCATCCCATAACTGGTGTCACAAGTGCACGAGCTACTAGAATAATACAAATAAAGGTCTGAATAAAAATGAAGCTGTCTGAAAGAAATACACAACTACGATAAAGTGGAAGGGGACTTCAAAACTACGAATGCCATGCAGTTATACCTCAAGTCTCCTATGAATAGCTGAATCGGAGAAAATCTACTGTATGTCGCTGGGACCAACTTCGGTATCTGCACAAGAAGTGCAGAGTGTAGTATGAGTATAACCAACCCCATGTACCCAGTAAGTGCCGAGCCTAACCTCGACGAAGTAGTGACGAGGTTAAGGCAAGTCACTTACATTAACCTGTACGTAATAATAATATATAACAACAATAATAAAAATAAAACAGGTAACTCAATTCAACAGTTGAAGCCAACTCGGCAATCATAACCAATTATTATTTTAATCAGTTTCCGTTGCGGCGTGCAACCCGATCCCACAATATATTCATTTTATTTAATCCGTTGAGATTGCAACCCGATCCCACAATAATTCATTTCATTTAATCCTGTTGTGGATTGCAACCCGATCCCACAATATATTCATTTCATTTAATCCCGTTGCGGCGTGCAACACGATCCTCAATATATAATTTCAATCAATTATGTTGCGACGTGCAACCCGCTCCTCCATTATATTCATTTCAATCAATTATGTTGCGGCGTGCAACCCGCTCCTCCATTATATTCATTTCAATCAATTATGTTGCGGCGTGCAACCCGTTTCTCCAATATATTTATTTCAATCAAGTTTATTGCGGCGTGCAACCCGCTCCTCAAATAATATAATTAACCAATTCTTATAAAGAAATTACTCCAATAAATGCATCAATTAATATGAAATTATAAGACAACAAGCATACAATAATTATGATTTATTTAAAAATTTGTGATGGCAAGTAGCAATTAATTGTGAAAATTAAGAAGAAAATATGCAATTTAAGAATTAGTATGCTAAATGTCAAGTATCAATTAAGTCACATAAATCAAATAAGCATGTAGCAATTATAGCATGGATTCAAGGCATAATATTGAGCAAGGAATATGAGAGAAATAATTAATATAATAATTAATTCATAATTTAAAATAATTTATGATTTTTAAATAATTAAGCAAACAATTTATGTTTTACAAATAGACACTCGTTACCTCACATACACGTCGTTCACATGAATTTCACATAACAAATAATTCAAGGGTTCTATTCCCTTAAGTCAAGGTTAACCACGACACTTACCTCGCTTCGCAACCAATTTCAAGATTCTAATAAACCTTTGCCTCGTGAATTCGTGTCCGAAAGTTTCAAATTTAGTCACAAACAATTCAATATACTCAACACGAATCGTAGGAATTAATTTCATATGAATTTTTCGGATTAACATATGAAATTTATTTTAAAAATTGACAGTGAGACCCACGTCTCGAATCCCAGAAAAACTCACAAAATCCGAACACCCGTTCCGATATGAGTTCAACCACACAAAAATTATCGAATTCCGATATCGGATTACCCTTCAAATCTTCATTTTGCATTTTTGGAAGATTTCATAAAAATCTGATTTTTCTTCCATCTAAATTCGAAATAAATGATGAATATTGACATGGATTTATAAAATATAATCACTTTTGGATGTAGAATACTTACCCAAGTCGAAATCGTGAAAATCCCCTTTGGAATCGCCCAAATCCGTGCTTGAAATGTCTAAAAATGAGAAAAATCTCGGACTCTTCGATTTATACATTGTCTAGGGATTTTTGCTTCTATTGTGGACTTGACCGTGCTTGCGGCCTCACTTCTGCGGAGCCAAATGCGCATCTGCGCTGCCTTCCGCTCCTGCGATCGCAGAGTCCGCTTCTGCGGACGCGCGAGTGCGTTCAAGGTTCCGCACCTTCGGCTTTTTGCCCAGCTTGTCCAGGCCGCTTTTGCGGCCAAGGCTTCGCAGAAGCGAAGGCACCAGAAGCAGCAAAATTCCAGATTTTGCTTAAGTTCAATTTTTGTTCCGATTTCAATCCGAATCACACTCGCGGTAATCGGGACCCCATCCGAATATACCAACAAGTAGCGAAACATAATACGAACTTACTTGGGGTCTCAAATCACATCTAACAACGTCGAAATTATAATTCATACCTCGATTCGGACTTATGAATTTCAAACTTTTCAATTTAAAAAAACGTTTGCCGGAACATGTTAAAGAATCAGAAATTACTTTAACTTTGGCACATAAGTCATAAATAATATAACGGAGTTATTCCAATTTTTGAATCGCAATCCGAATCCGATATCAATAAATTCAACTCTGCGGTCAAACTTTGGAAATCTTTAGCCTTTAGATTTCTAGTTTCCGTTAAATGGCGATAATTTGAGCTAGGGACCTCAGAATTCAATTCTGGGCATACGCCCAAGTCCCAAATCACGATACAGACCTACCGAAACTGTCAAAATACTGATCTGAATCCGTTTGCTCAAAATGTTGACCGAAGTCAAATCAGTTGAGTTTTAAAGCTTTATTTCACATTTTAATCAATTTTTCATATAAAAACTTTTTTGAAAATTATACGGACTGCACATGCAAGTCGAGGAATGAAGAATAGTGTTATTTGAGGTCATAGAATAGAGAAATAAATGTTTAAATTAAAGATGATATTTTGGGTCATCATATTCTCCACCTCTAAAACAAATGTTCGCCCTCGAACGGAATTAGAAAATTTACTTGAACTAGTAAAAATGTGTGGATATCTACTCCGTATGTCCGACTCGAACTCCCAGATAGATGCTTCTACTGGCTGACCTCTCCATTGCACCCGAACTGAAGGATAATTCTTAGACCTCAACTATCGGACCTGCTGGGCTAGAATTGCTACCGGCTCCTCTTCATAAGTCAAATCCTTGTGCAATTGGACTGAGCTGAAATCTAATATATGGGACGGATCACCATAATGGAGCATATACACATGGAACACCGGATGAACTGCTGATAAACTAGGTGGTAGGGCAAGCCTGTAGGCTACTTCACCCACCCTTTCAAGAATTTCAAAGGGTCTGATATACCTAGGGCTCAACTTGCCCTTCTTTCCGAATCTCATTACACCTTTTATAGGTGAAACCCGTAGCAATACTCTTTTTCCTGCCATGAATGCAATGTCACAAACTTTACGGTCGGCATAACTCTTATGCCTAGACTGAGCTGTGCGAAGTTGTCACGACCCAAAATCCCACCACAGGAGTCGTGATGGCACCTAGTCTCTAAGAATAGGTAAGCCGATTTCCTTTGCATTTTTTTTAATTAAATAAGTAACCAAAACTAACAGCGAAAATA
>AWOL01S0114572.1:6889-25724 GCA_000715115.1 Nicotiana otophora
GGGGGGGGGGGGAGGCTTGGTGGTTGTGCGTATATGACTAGTTGTGCTGGGAGTCGTGTTGGGAGGGGTAGCAGGTTGTCCATTGGGTATGGCCTTTGAAGATGAGGTAGTAGGACAAGCATATATCGCTTTCTCAACGTGAAGGGGGCTCGTGGCATGGTTTGTACTGTGTTTATTTAATATAGGAGTTTGTGTATTAGGGAGTGTAGCTCTGGATAGTGGAATATGGAGGTTTGTAATGATAGAGTCTATTTGCATGGAGGAGGAATAGTCTTGCATGAAGGTTTTAACTTAATCTTCCGTTGATAATATGTCCGACATTTGTTCATTAGTTTCTGCCAAGTGTTTCTCATGTGGAAGGTCATTTGATGGCATGCAAACTTGATTAGTAGGATTTTTGAAGCAAGTCTTGGTAGTTAAGAGGGACTGTTATGGAGTGGGGACATTTGTTTTATTGTTAATTGATGGTAGGCTATAGTCCTGTATTTTAGTCACTTATTGCACTTTAATTCACTTCACTTTACTTGTGTTTGAGCTTTAATTGGTAGTGTTTTGCACTGATTATGTGTTTTATGCTTTGTAGGAGATGATGCCGAGTTAAGAAGATGTTCCTGGAGCTATATCGAATAATTGGATCTTTGAAGTCTAAGTAAAATCCAAGGAATTAAACCGGGATCTCGTCCGGGGCTCGTGTACCGGCGTTGCATACAAAAGTTGGAAGAAAGAGCAAGGGTTAGAGCAAAAAAATATGTGCGTGTCATATTAGGCGCGGCACTAAGTGTCACATTAGTACAAAATTTTGTCAGAAGTTTGAGAAATTCAGAGACTTGGAGTTTTTGGGTCTGACAGAAATATACAATACTAGGTATAGTGGCATAGTGCATAGCATCAGTACAAAATTTTATTAGACAAGCTAAGTTCAGAGAGTTTACAACCGAGCAAATTGCACTAATGCTACGCGCCCTACGTAGCATAATGTGACGCATGAAGTGTAAAAAGTTTGTAAGTTTTCCCACTTCGGCTCAAAGAGGGTAGTTTCATCCAGGTTCGTTCCTACTTGGTATAAATACACTAGAAACACATTTTTGAGAGGACTTTTGACATACTTGCGACCTAAGGAAGCCAATGAGGAGTTGAAAGAACACAAGCACAAGAATTTCATCATTCCTTCCTCACTCAAGACCCGAGTTTGGATCGAATCTATGTTTTCCTATACTCTAATTATATTTGTGATGTATTTCTCCATGTCTATGGAGTAGTTCCCTTTAGAGTTTGATGGATTTGGTGTGTTGAGGATTGTTTGTGGATTATAAATCTAGTTTTAAGTATTGAATCATTTTGGAATATTTAGTTGTTGCATTTATATTCACTAATTCATGTAATAGAGAGAGGCATAACTTGTGATATTTTTGCATTATATTGTTGGTTGAGTTCATAGATTCTTCTAAGTAATCGAACAAGGCTAGTTGAATTATTGATTAAACCTAGTTAGGAGAATAATTGAAAGAGATTTTCGTAAAGACCAATCCACTACACATTCTTGCATATCTTCACAGTGCTTAATGTGGTTCGTCTCGTGAGGTTAAGGCTTAATCGAGAGAGGATTTTCTGTTGAACCTTTGAACCAATAATTGAGTGAATTCCAGAGACTCACCTGAACATTAGAAGTGAGTTATCTATAGTTATATCCCAAACAATTATCTTGCACCTATCCTATCAAAACCCTACCTTCTCCCACTGATAACCTTATTTGCTTATTCCTTGTCTCGGTAGTCACTAGTCAATAACTTTAGATTCTTAGTTAATTTTAATTATCAATCTAGTAATCAATCTAGAAACTATGAGAATACTGTTTAAATTCAATCCATGTGGATACGATATTATACTATACTATCTTTTATTAGCGAGCGTAGTTTAAGTGTGTATTTTACGCTCGTCATTAATGATTTGTTGTGAACCATTTACTGATTGATTAAGCTCTTGCTTATTGGTGTTAAGAAGTTGATAAGTACTAGTAGAAGGTTTTTCTGTTGTGGACACGTTATTGCCACTTGTTTGAAAGGGGGAATTATTTTCATGCACTGTATTGGTGGTATTGCTGGCACCACTATTTAGTGGTAAAACCGTGTGCTCTTCAATTAGTTCCATAAAATTATTATCATTTTTGTTAATTTTTTTGTTATTATCCTTAATTTGATCCAAATCAAATTTTTGAATGAGTTTTGGATTTTCTAAGTGTAACGACCCCACCGGTCATTTTGGGCATTTGCATTCCATTTAAGTGTTTGAAGCCTCGATTATCTTAATATGATGTATTATGACTTGTTTGAATCATCGGTTTTAGTCTTTAGGTGATTCGGGATTGATTTGGAAGAATGATTATCAACTAGAAAACTTTAAGCTGGAAGAGTTGACCAAGTTTGACTTTTATGTATTTGGCCTCAGATCGGAGTTTTGATGGCTCTGTTAGATCTGTATAGTAATTTTGGACTTGGACGTATTTCCGGATTTACATTTGAATGTTTGTAGAACGTTCAGGCACTATTTGGCGATAGTTGGCAATTTGAAGCTTTGAAAAATTCATAGGTTTGACCGGGAGTTGATTTTGATGATATCAGGTTCAGATTGTGATTTCGTGGATTGGAATAGATTCTTTATATCATTTAGGACTTGTGTGAAAAATTTAAGGGCATTCCCGGTTGCTTTGATATGATTCTGCATACGAGTTTTGGAAATTGAAAGTTCAAAAGTTCATAAAATTTGATTTGAGGTGTCATTCATGATTTGTATGTTGTTATGTGTGATTTGAGGCTTCGCGTAGGTCCTCTTTATGTTTTGGGACTTGATGGTATGGTCAGACGAGGTCCGAGGGTCTCGGGTGAGTTTCAGAGTAGAATCGGACCATTTTCCTTCATGTTTTATTGATGGTATGTTCTGGACTGCTGGTGATGTTTTTCCTTCTATGCTATCGCATGTGGAGCAACGCGATAGCGATGTACAAAGTTAGAGCTGGGACACTTTTCTCTACGCATTCGCTATTGGAGGACCGCGTTCGCGGAGTTTGAGTGGTTTGTCTATCGCGGTCGCGTGAGTGGGATCGCGATCGCGATCGCGGATCAGTGTGGGTGCTTGGAGAAGGTGTCTTTACGTTCGCGTGTATCTGGGCGCGTTCGGATTGTTTCGCGAACATGATCAGTATTTTGAGCAGTGCCATTTTATCTTTTCATGATCACGTGGATTGTTCCGCGATCGCAATGCATATGATAGTCCAGTGGCTATAAGTACTCTATTTCGAAGGTTTCAGACATTTTATCATATTGAGCTATGGAGCTCGGATTGGGGCGATTTTGGAGGCAACTTTCACCACATGGATTTGGGTAAGTATTTTCTTCTCGATTTTGATTATATTTCATGAATCTATTTTCGATTTTGGCATTTGGATTATGAAGTTTTAAGAGAAAATGAGGGGTTTTGTCTAAACTTTCCTAAAGTGAAATTTTAAGTTTTGAACATCGATTCAGAGGTCGATTTGAGTCAAATTAGTATAGTTGGACTTGTAATTGAATGTGTTATCAGAATTTATAAGTTTTGACGGTTTCTAAGGTGCACATTCAGGTTTGACTATTTGGTTGACTTTGAGTAATTGATTAAATATTCGATCTTTATCGTTTGGGTTGGTCTCCTATGGAATTATTTGATATTTTTGAGTTATATTTGGCTAGTTTCGAGTCATTCAGAAGTCGATTTGTACAGATTATAGTGTATTGTTTGGTTTTCTCGGTATTTAATTTGGCTTGTTGAGGTAAGTATCTTATTTAGACTTGGTTGAGGCACTAGTTGCATGAATTATTTGTGATAGCTACGTGCTATGGGTGCACATATGTGTGGGGTTTGAGACTATGTGTGAGCACCGAGGTATTTATCCCTGCTCGGGTTATGCTTAGGCAATATATGCCTATAATTAGCTGTTAAGCTTTTAGCTATGATGTTTCTCATATTTGTAACATTGTTGTGAACTATTTGAGCCATGTTTGAGGCTACATAGAGGTTAAATCCCTAGATGAACTTGATAAATGCTATTCTGTAATGAAATTGATGATTTGAGCTATGATAGCACACTTTGCACATGCCTACACTTTAGCATGTCATTTATACCGATCCAGGAGCATGAGATCTGTTATTCATTCACCACATACATGTATTCTTGTTTATTTTCTCATGTGTGATATGATTGGACTGTATGCCTTTGACCACGCCGTGCAGACTGTGTTGTTATGCATATGACCATGTCGTATAGATTGTGTTGTTATGCATCTGACCACACTTGACGAATTGTGTTGTTGTGCATGCGACCACGATGGGCAGACTGTGTTGTTATGCCTGTGACAATGACAGGCATATTGTGTTGTTATGACTGTGACCACGCTAGGCGGATTATGTTGTTGAGCCTATGACCACGTTGGGCAGATTGTGGGTATCAGCACGTGAGTTGTTCCTGCAGTACATGAGTTGTCCGTGCGAATCCAGATATTGATATGATGGTACGCGAGTTGTCCATGTAGACGTGAGTTGTTCGTGCGGTTTATATTAAGCCTGTGACCACACCGGACAGTTTATAATATTGAGCTTGTAACCACGTCGGGACTGCTAGCACGTTAAATTGGCCGTGATTGCGTTTGGATACTGATCTATCCCCTAGGGTCACCCTCTCATGTTTCTTTCTTGATGGTGTACATGCGGATTGTGAGAAACATGCGGGTTTCTGGTTGATGTGAGCTTTGGGAGAGCTGGTTACAGTTATTGGATAGGGTTGCGCGCTATTTGGTTATTGCATTTCACCCTTACTTGCAATTTTCTTGATTGTTTACCTGCTTTACTTGCATATCTTCTTTATATGCTGGATTGTTGACTGTGTAGAACACTTTAAAACAAAGAATTGTGAGCATCAAAGTGGTTTTACTTGAGATTTCCTAATTTGATCACATATCTGTTCTATCCTTGTTGTAATTATGAAATGTACATGTGTTAGTGAGCATCATTTATAGTTCTTGCTTCTTTTACATCGCCAGGGTTAGTTAGGATACTTATTGAGTACATTTGGTCAGTTGTACCCATACTACACTTCTGCACCATTGTGTGCAGATTTTGGATATGATGTTGCAGTACATGGCGGGAGTTGGCATTGAAGATGTACCCGTTGTCCGAACATAGCTACCACTTGTTCTTGGTAGTCTTAGATTTGACTTATGTTAATATATATTCAAACAAATATTGTATTACTTCATACCGGTTTTGTAAATCTAAGTCTTAGTGGCTCGTGACTTGTACTACTAGCCCTTGGGTTATTGTATAATAATTTAGTTATTTCATCATTTGTTTCATGTTAATTTCATTTGGATTGTGTTTATGAATAGTTGGCCTTGCCTAGCGGGTTGTGTTAGGTGTCTTTACGGCTAGTTGGATTTTGGTTCGTGACAAGTTAGTATCATAGCTCTTGGTTTATAGGTTCTACAGGCATCAAGGTATTTATCCATGCTCGAGTTATGCTTAGGCTATGATATGCCAACAATTGACTGTTAAATTTTAAGCTATGGTGTTTCTCATATTTGTAACATTGTTGTGAACTATTTGAGTCATGTTTGAGGCTATATAAAGGTTAAATCCTTGGATGAACTTGATAAATGCTATTCTGTGATGAAATTGTCGATTTGAGCTATGATAGCAAACTTTGCACATGCCTACATTTTAGCATGTAATTTTTACCAGTCCAAGAGCATGAGATCTGTTATTCATTCACCACATACATGTATTCTTATTTATTTGCTAGTGTGTGATATGATTGGACTGGATGCATGTGACCACGTCGGGCGAACTGTGTTGTTATGCATGTGATCATGCCAGGCGGATTGTGTTGTTATGCATGTGACCACGCCGGGCGGATTGTATTTTTGTGCTTGTGACCACGCCCAGGAGGACTGTGTTATTATGCCTGTGAGCACGCCGTGTGGATTGTGTTGTTATTACTATAACCACGCCAGGTAGATTGTGTTGTTGTGCATGTGACCACGCCGAGCGAATTGTGTTGTTATGCTTGTGACCACGCCGGGAGGATTGTGATGTTGAGCCTGTAACCACGTTGGGTGGATTGTGAGTATCGGCACGTGAGTTATCTGTGCAATACGTGAGTTGTTCGTACGGATCCAAATACTGATATTATGGCACGTGAGTTATCCATGCAGCATGTGAGTTGTCCATGCGGTTGCTATTGAGCCCGTGACCACGCTAGGCGGTTTATGATATTGATCCTGTGACCACGCCGGGCTGGTAGCACGTTTAATTTTCCATGCTTGCGTGTGGATACAGATCCATCCCGTTAGGGTCACCCTCTCATGTTTCTCTCTTGATGGTGTACACGCGGATTGTGAGAAACCATCAAGTTTCTGGTTGATGTGAGCTCTAGGAGAGCTGGTTTTTATTTGATCGGGTTGCGCCGTAACAGACTATTATTTTGTTATTGCATTTCAGTCTTACTTGCAATTTCCTTGACTGTTTACTTATTTTACTTGTATATCTTCTTTATATGCTAGATTGCTGACTAAGTAGAACACTTTAAAACAAAGAATTGTAAGCATCAAAGTTGTTTTACGTGAGATTTCCTGATTTGATCACATATCTGTTCTATGTGTTAATAAGCATCATTTATAGTTCTTGCTTCTTTTACCTCGCCGAGGTTAGTTAGGATACTTATTGAGTACATGGGGTGGGTTGTACTCATACTACACTTTTGCATCATTGCATGCATATCTTGGAGTTGATGTTGCGGTACATGGCAGGAGCTGGCATTGGAGATGTACTCGTTGTCCGGACATGGCTACCACTTGTCCTTGGTAGTCTTAGATTTGAGTTATGTTTATGTATATTCAAACAGATGTTGTATTACCAGCTTTGTAAATCTAAGTCTTAGTGGTACGTGAATTGTACTACCAATCCTTGGGTTATTCTATAATAATTCAGTTATTTAATCATTTATTTCATGTTAATTTCATTTGGATTGTGTTTATAGATAGTTGTCTTACCTAGAGGGTTGGTTTAGGTGTCATCATAACTAGTTGGATTTTGGATCGTGACACTAGGATTTGTCTTACCTGTAGACTCATAAAATATTCTGACACTTATACTTGTGGCTTTTGTTGATCTAGTTCCTACCTGACCTTTGTGGTGGACTTGATTTCTTTTTCTTGGGAAAGGATACAGTACGCCGTTCCCCATTGCTATCTTCCTTCTGTAGTGTGACATGATCCTTTTCATTAGCCATATGTTGGGCTAGTAGGATTGGATAGGGACATTTTAAGGATGTATGCCCCAATCGGCCACACATTTTACATAAAATATTTTCACATTCGTAAACTATAACTTGTTTATGTGAGCCAATGAGGACATGGGTTGCACTTGTTCCTCCAGTGGTAGCTGAACACATAACCTTTCATAGCAGCCTCTAATAGTGGAAGACGTGCACACATCAATCTTAAGTAGTTTGCCGATGGTGTTCCCTATCTTGGCCAGTATGATCCCATCATAAAATTCAGTTGGGAGTTGTGGCAATCGAATCTAGACTGCTGTGTATCTTTTTCCTGTTGTCCTCACCAAGGTCTATTAGAGGGAAGTTTTCTGTAGGCCTCCATAAGTCTTGTATTTTCTTTTTAAGGTAGTGATGGAGAACTCTTTTACCTATTAATTTGACTATGACAGAAAATTTTCATGGTTCATAGATACGTTGGACATCTTGCTCCTGTAACGACCCGACTGGTCATTTTACTTTCTAGATTCTCGTTCTCCTAAATAAGACTCCCCGGATGTGCTTTTACTATTTTATGACTTGCGGGGATGGTTAGTTCGGGTTTGAAAGCGTTCGGGTTGAAATAGGAACACTTAGTTCCTTAATAGTGGCTTAAAATGGTTAAGTTTGACTTGAGTTAACATTTTGAGTAAATGATCTCGGAACCGGTACTTGACGGTCCCAATAAGTTCGTATGATGATTTTGGACTTAGGCGTATATTCAGATCGGATTTCGGTTGACCCGGAAACATTTCGGCGCATGATGTTGAAAGTTGGCACATTGAAGGTTTTCAAGTTAATAGGTTTTGGTGTTATCGAGGTCTTTTTTGGATTTCGAGTCTGGGAATACTTTCGTGTGGTGATTTATGACTTGTACGCAAAATTTGGTGCCATTCCGAAAAGTTTAGGTATGTTTCGGCGCATTCGGGGTAAGTTGGAAGAACTTGAAATCCATAAGTTGATTTGATTTGGTTTGGGGTTTGATTCTTAGTTTTGATGTTGTTTTACGCGTTCCGAGTGTTTGAGCGAGTCCGTTTTATGTTTACGAACTTGTTGGTATGTTTGGGCGAGGCCCGAGGGCCTCGGGTGTTATTCGAACGATGCACGGAACTTGTTTGAACTTGGAGCCATGGCTGAAGCAATAGCAGTTTCTGGTGCATCCGTAGCTGCGAGGAGCTAGACGCAGGTGCGAGCCAGTGACCGCAGGTGCAGATGAGAGTGGACTGGGTAGTGCCCGCAAAAGTGAAGCTTCTTCCGCAGAAGCGGACTCGCTTCTGCGATGAGGGGATCGCAGGCGCGGAGGGGAAAAATATGAGCAAGGTCGTAGGTGCGCGAGGCGATCCGTAGCAGCGGGCTCGTAGGTACGATGTCCTTCCGCAGGTGCGCCCAGTGCTGGGTTATGTGTGTTCCACAGAAGCGGACCTTTTCCCGCAGAAGTGGTGTCGCGGGTGCGACCCAAGGTCTGCAGAAGCGCAATTACTGGATGCAGTGAGGGCTTTTAATATCCGGACTTAGGCTATTTTGGTTCATTTCTTTCACTTCTTGGACGATTTTAGAGCTCTTTGAAGAGGGGTTTTAACCTAGCACGTTGAGGTAAGTAATTTATATACAAGATGAGTTTAATACATGCATTTTGGTTAGATTCTTAGCACATAAATTGTAGAAAATGTGGGTTTAGTTGAAAAACAACCTAGATTTTGATTTAAAAAAAAAATATTTAACCGATTGTAGAATTGGGTAGATATTATATATTTGAGGTCCTAAGGTTATGGGTAACATTTATCCTCGAAAATTTCCGGAATCCGGACACGTGGGTCCGGGGGTGAATTTTAAGGATCTTCCAATTTTGGTTGGGTAATTTCTCACCTGGCTTAATTATGGACTTGTGAGTGTATATTAATTAATTTATATAATATTTGTCTAGTTTCGGATTGATTGGAACCAAGTTGAGGCTTTAGAGCGGATTTATGGACCGGAAGTGAGCTTGAGAACAAGGTAAGTCTCTTGCTTAACCTTGTAAGAGGGAACTCATCCCCTTAGGTGTACCTTTGTTGTGTATTACTTGTGTGGGGATCTATGTACGCATGATGTGACGAGAGTCCGTGCGTAGCTATATTCAATGATATGTTCGGGTAGTCTTAGATCCACATCATGCTTTAATTGTACTATTGTGTTTATTATGCATATTAATTGTCTTGAATAAAGCTGAGACTAGGGACTTTAAAGTTGCATATTTTCAATTTAAATTTCGTATTTTGGGAAGAATTGAGGAATACATAATAACTCTGAGAAATCTATATCCTCTCGCATCGAAAGTACATCCGCAAGCGAGGTAAACTTTTCTACTCTCATGGGAGCAGGTCGTCGCCTCGGCAGTATAATATATGCATTTATGGTTCGTGTCGTTCGACCCTCGGCAGTGCACACAGTATTTTGAATCGGGTCGTACGACCTCAGCATAAATCGTGTGTGATAATACTCGGAGCCCGAATACACTTGATATTATTTTTATGACTTGAGAGGTTATAATTTATTTCATGGCCTGGAATTGTTAAAGTTAGCATGTGTCAATTGGAGACTTTTAAATTGACTATCAGTTAAAGAACCATTTATTCATTACCGGTTATTGTGTTATTTTTATTATTCATATATTCCATGCCTATGTAAAATTTCTGTATTTATATTATTGACCCATAGTAAGTGTCGATGTCGACCCCTCATCACTACTTCTTCTAGATTAAACTGGATATTTACTGGGTACATGTTGTTTATGTATTTACGCTACACTTCTGCATTAATCGTGCAGGATATGAGGCAGGTGCATCTGGAAGTCATCCAGGCACGCACCCCTATTACCCCGAGGCATAGTGGTGAGCTGCTTTCTGAGTCCATTCTGCAGCACCTGTAGTCTCTCTTTTGTATTTACTTTCTATCTATCTCATTTTAGACAGTAGCATAGGTGTTTTGTATATTCTATTAGTAGCTCACACACTTGTGACACCGGGTCTTGAAAACATGCTAGTAGATACTTTATGGTTTTGAGTATTTATTTCATCGTATATGCTCTTTCATTTGTTTACACTTTACCATGTTATTATTTTTTTCACTTCTCACTTATTTAATAAATAAAAATTAACTACTTTAAAATTATTAAAAAGAATAAGTACATGACTAGTTCTACGTTGGCTTGCTTAGCGGAGACGTCGGGCGCCATCACGGCCTATTGAGGAATTGGGTCGTGACAACATGGTATCAGAGAACTAGGTTCACGTCGGTCTCACAAGTTATGAGAAGGCTTAATAGAGTCATGCGGACCGGTGCGGAGACGTCCGTACTTATCTTCGAGAGACTATAGGGTGTTAGGAAACTTCTCTTTCTTCATCTCCTATAGTGCAGTTGATGTTGTGCTAAGTATCGTTCTCTTATTCTTTCAGAGATGGTGAGAACGCACGTGGAAGATGTACCCTACCACGGAAGAGCTGCTCCCCCAGTTGCTAGAGGCCGAGGGAGGGCTCCAACTCGTGGTAAAGGACGAGGGCTTCCTAGAGTTGCTCCAGTTGTGCCACTAGTGGATTGTCACGACCCAAACCGATGGGCCGCGACGGGCACCCGGTGTATGAGGAAACACTAGACATAAAATGACCCAACATGATATAGAAACTTATACACGTGACATACAAGCCTATAAGGCCAACGTGATCATTTGTAAACTCAAAACACAGGCCGACGAGACCATACAAGTGTCCGTATATATGACATATATCTACAAGCCTCTAAGAGTACATAAGTAACATAAAGGTCGGGACTAGGCCCCACTATACCAATCAATACATGTCCTAATTATACTGACCAAATAAGCAACTCTGGAGCAAAATGGAGCGTACCAACACCTTCTGCTGAGCTGATAGTCTACTTGGAGGACTATCAACCTATCTATCGGGACCTGCGGGAATGAAACGTAGTGTCCCCGGGAAAAAGGGACGTCAGTACAAATAATGTACCGAGTATGTAAGGAATGAAAATAAGTAAATAATAGACATAAGAGAAACATGGAGTAAAAGACTCGACATGCAAGTCTAAATAACTCTGTGAATAATTAATATGTATAATGTCATGCATATGCGTATAAATATCATATCGTGCATAGATACATATGTTCATAACATCCTCAAGCCTCTGAGGGCATCCCATCATATCATCTCGGCCACTGTGGGCAAAATCATCAACGTATACCAACTGATCAGGTGATGGTGCGTATATAACGCCGTAACCTTTTTACATATCCCATTTACATATATATACATATATACGCGTATATAATGCCATCTGGTCATGGGTCAATGTGCATGTATAAATGAATGCAATGCATGAGAAGTATGTCAATAAAATCTTTCGGAATGTCATAAGACCATTAGGCCTTTGATTAATATCATAAAGTAACTTTATCAACTTACGTATTTTCTAAGATCCCTGAACATATCATAGAATGATAAGACACACGGGGAATCAAGAATATAGACACCACTAGTATTTCTATGAATAGAGTCATTTATGATTGTTGCGTATTTTGCTCGTTTTATTTGTATAATTTGGATCATGCCAAAAGGAAAGAAGGGATAGCCTTAACATACCTAAGCCAATTCTCTTGACAATCCCTCTAACACGTCAATTGCGACAAATTACATAACGGTGGATCGAAGTAGGGAAAACTCCGTATAATATTCTTGAGAAAGATTGCACCGTCCTCCCTTATAATTGCAAAATCTCACGTTGCTTATGTGTGATCAACTAGATTTGCACTGGTCGTTCTTATATTTCATACCTAGGTATTTACTTGAAATACATTAGAGGCTTTTGTAATGTAAATAGTAAACATGTAAATCTAGTGAACCATTTCAAGACTTCATTTAAATATTGTTATTTGGAGATATCAAGATTGTGCTTTCAAGAGAATAGCACTTCAGTAGATACTCTCGTTCAAGCAATGGAAGCTTTATTACTATTATTATATGCACCTCTCTTTTAAATTAGAGAGGTCTTATATTAGAAAGGGATGTGGGCCCCACTTTATGTGGTGGCTTAACCACATAACCATTTAATTGCGACCTTTCAATCATAATTTAAGAGTCACAATCTTGGCATGGTGGGCTGCCACATTGGGGTGAATCCTTATCCAATAATTACCCACTTAATTCCTTAATTACATGGTAATTTTCCACTAAAAATTAATAATTACCCAATTATCCATATAATTAAGAATTATCTCAAATTACTTATAATAATACTTACATTTAATATATTTTATACGCCTTACTATCATGGTAATGTGGTACCTCGTATGGTACTAGTCCATAAATAGCGGGTATTTTAGCTCGGGCTGTATTTTATCCCAAAATGTCAAACTTCGACGAAATTTATTTTTTTCGATTTGCTTACCCTCTCACCTTCACGAATTTACTCATCACTTGTTTGAAATTGCATAATGCTTATAATCTCAAAATAATCTCATTCCCGAACTTACGTTGATTAACTTATGACAAAACGTTAACGTACGAAAATGCGAGATGTAACATCTCATTTCCGTGCTTTCATCAATTCACTTATGGCGTACTTTCACGTATGAAAACATGAGGTGTAACATCATTCCCCCCTTTGGAACATTCGTCCTCGAATGTTGACTGATGCACTTATCAGTTTCCTAACTTATGTCTTTCGAATACTTTAGTACTCTCCTTGCCATCTAGGCAATTACTCTGTGAATAAATCCAAAGGCCAGGGCATTCCCCCATTTGGGCCTCTTTCTCACACCATGACTTGTGGTCGGAATCTTTCCTATCTCGTAACTGTTGCTACCTTCTATCACGCAGCCTGTACGACTCTGACCTTGTAAGTGCGCCTACGCGACTCTTGTTTCCTTTTTCCTCCAGTTGTTTTTTTTTTATGCCTCACTTTGTAAACATATACATAATTATGACAAGTTGTCCCTCTGGGCGTCTATGGCTTTACTTCATCTATGTAGGTCATACTATACCATAACTCTTACTTCGGTTTATTGTTACTGAGGTCTGCTACCAAACTCCATGTTACTCTCATTGCTTATCCTATATGTATAAATTTAAGTCCTTTAATGCTTCCTCATTACTGTTCATCTTAAAGATGACAGCCTAATTTTATCTCATACTTTGTAACTTTTATCCATCCATTGTTGATTCACCTTAATGTTGATCTTAATTTACCACTGATAACTTGACCTCTTATGTAACATTGCCGTTAGGGCTCGCGTCTCATCGGGGAACATCTGGAGTAATTTCCATAATCGTATTTCATAGTATCATAATGTGATTCACCTTATGGGGGGTATCCTAATTCTGTTTCGTCCATGAAAAAAAAAATCTTCAAATCAGTACTCAATCGAAGGCCCAAATATCATCATTTATCTATCACAATTACACCCTCATTCTACTACGAGGGCAGCATTCCATCTCTTCTAAATGCTATTAGTCTTTAGACTCCTTTTAGTTCATTCAAGCTATACTGAACTTTCTATAACTTAGAGAAACCATCAGCTCTCTTGTTTTCGCGGGCTTAATCCCGAGGACTTATCCATTTTCGTCACCTTCTCACCTGCCTTTTCTTATCCTTACTCCTGTTTTCCTAAAACCTTGTCGCTCTACCATACTTTAGCTTGTGACCTACACAATCTATTTATACTACTTGCAACCTTCCTTCAACTTGCTTGCACTATTAATTTTCTTATATTATTCTGGAATATCAAGCGAAATATCACATCGTCTCTCACTCTTCTTTACTCTTTTATCTAGACCTCTCAGTACCTAGAAACCATAGGCTGGAAGATATGCCACTGACGACGACGCTACCATTCCTGGATACTGAATCTTAGCGCTTCTATCTAAAGGTATGGATTATTCATAATTTTATGCACCTGAGTATCTCGTACGTTGTTCACTTTTACCTTACTTACCTTAAAATATCGCTTCACCTCTTCTACTCTTTTCATAACCTTTCTTCCACATAGGTATAATTCACCTCCACAACTTGAAGCTCTATTATAATACTTGCACCTCTGGTGCATACACAATCTGGTGGGAGCTTCATACTGACTTCTTATGAGGCTGGTACTCTTCTAACTCGCTTTATCATAGAGCCGTTGTAGAATGTGGTTGTTGTACTATCTCTCATGTACCTCTGATATTAAGAGTGATTCTGCAATGTTCTCAATCATGATGTCTATAACTTTCTGGGTCCAAAAGTTAAACTCCTAATTTCCTTAGTTGATGTAACTCTTTAGTTTCCTCCTCCTTCTAATCGGCCTTTATGTAGGCTTAAGCTATCTCCCGCTCTGGTATTAGCTATTACTTTAGCCCTTCATGGACTCTATGGAATATCCATGATACAGTCTTTTAACAATTCAATCCTTCATCTATGACCCGGACTCAATTCTTTCTTTTAACTTATACAGAGTCTTTTACGGCCGTATGATTGTTAGCATATATGCTGCATGGATAATACTTCAAAATCTTAGGTGCATTCATATTGTAATTATCTCTGGATCATTGATCGAATAATTTCTTTCGTTTCTTCCCAACTTTCTTTAATTGCAAGTAATTGCTTTCCCTGGTTGTTCTGCCACTTGTTGCGTGAATACTTGGCTTATCTTAGTTCCCACATATACCGGAAGTTTCGTGCGACTCATATGATCTCGAATATTTCTTTTGACTTTACTTCCCGTTCATTAACCACGGTAGGTTCCACTTTCTTTTGGCGTGCATACAATTTTGTAGTGAGACTATTTTTACATGACCATTTCTCCTTCAAGTTACTATGTTTAGGTTGAAGCCTTCTTCCTTATTTCCTCAGCTAGACTTTCATTGTAGTACTTAGGGAGGATCCTCCGATTCTTGTAAAGTTGTGAGCTTATTATATTGTATACTCGACGGACCTTTTGATGTCATTTCCTTGTCTATAATTATCCGTAGTTACTAACCTCCACGGCCTTGTTCTTGTAGGGTTGCTTCTAAATTTGATATTTTGACTATCTTCCTAGTGGCACTCTCTATTATTTCTGTAACACTCATATGGTACCTTTAACTATCCCAACTCCTATTTGAACATTCCTCAAGGGTCACGATATCATTATCTACGAGACTGGATTCACTCTGTTAGGGGTTCACTATGTTTATCTATGCATGTTATGTTGATTTGCATGTATCCTCTTGTCTAGCCATAACTAGGCTCTTCCTGGATCAACTACTAACTGCTCGTTGGTCCATTCTCATATTTGTATTCCGCGTAATCCCTCTTGGGTTATTCCCTTTGTCTTAACTTACATATCGCACTAGCTCCTTATTTATCAATAACATCTTGGGTAGGAACCCTTACTTCTTTTCCTTGACATCATGTTTGCATAATGTTCTGGAATCGTAGCATATCGGTAGGATTTGAATAAGTGCAATCTCATCCCTTTCTCATTTTTATCACATTCTTCCTTTACCATTCCATAGTTACTAGAACCACTTAATTTTGACTTAATGCCACATCACTCCATATTCCCCCCCTTTAGGGGAGTACTAAGATTTAGTGCTACGATGATCTACGTATAGATGTTTTACCTCTTCATCTTTGGCGTCTTTTCACATCATCGATGATCCTTACTCACCTCGCTGTAATCGTTCTGTACCAAGGATAACGAGATTCCTTACTCGCGAGGGTGACACTTAGTGTAACTGGCACATACAGTCCCTTAAGCTTAACTTTGGTCATCTTGCTTGCTTTAGGGAAGCATCTTCCTAAATGACCTTCAAAGGTTATTCTTCTGTCGTCCATTCTATTATCGCCGAAATGCAAATCTGAAATTCTCATAATGCCGACTATTATCAAATCACTCAGTCCCTAATTCATGTTTGCTTATCTTGTTCATCAGCCCATGCTGATTTCTTATTACTCTGGGTCTAACTTTTCCTTTTCCTAATCACGCTGGAGTCACGAACTTATTTCTCGAAATAAGGATATGACTTTATTGCCTATACTCTTTTGTTGTCTCAAGGCATGTCACCTCTCGTCTTTTTCTTCACTTGACTATAGACTCTATAATACTGTCATCTTTTTGATCTACCGTTGTCATCCATGTATCACATCTTACTCCTAATACTTTATTAACTCTCTCCTTTTTCCCGCTAACATTTATGTCTATTACTTTATTCAGAAAACTTCAATAAGACATCCTTTTGCTTTTAGCTCCCCTTTGCTCTGCATCCAGTGGCTCTTCGGGTTGCTTAACATTCTCGCTCTACTAGGGACACGAGCCACACTAAGGTAATATTTATCCCTTCCATGCTTTCAGTGCCTATCTTCTGAATGTTCATGCTAGTATTCTGCAATGACCCAAAATATCATCTTTAAATTTAATAAGTAATTATGTATTCTAAGACCTCAAAAAGCACCATTTATTATTCCTCGACTTGCATGCACAGTCCGTAAAATTTTTCAGAATGTTTTCATGTGAAAAATGAATAAAAATGTGAAATAGAGCTTTAAAAACTCAGCTGAGTTGACTTTAGTCAACATTTTGAGAACACGGACCCGGATCAGTGTTTTGACAATTCTGGTAGGTCTGCATCGTGATTTGGAACTTGAGCGTATGCCCGGAATCGAATTCCGAGTTCCCTAGTTCGAGTTATGAAAATTTGATGAAAAATTAAAAGCTTGAAAGCTTAATAGTTTTTAAGAATTTACTGATATAGGATTTATTGACACCAGGTCCGTATTTTGGTTTCGGAGCCCGGTAGAGGTCCACTATAATATTTATGACTTGTCTGCCGATTTTGGTAAGAATCGGAGTTGATTTGACGTGATTCGGATGTCCGGTTGTAAAAATATAAGTTTTAAAGTTTTCTTGAAAATTTCCTTTGATTTGGTGTACGCTTCGTAGTTCTAGGTGTTATTTTGGCGATTTGATCGCGCGAGCAAGTTTGTAAGATGTTTTAGGACTTGTGTGCATATTTGGTTTGGAGCCTCGAGGGCTCGGGTGAGTTTCGGATATGCTACGGGATGATTTTGAACTTAGAAAATCTGGTTTTTGAGCTTCCGATGTCATGTGGTTCATTGTGCTTCGCGATCGCGAAGCCATTCCCGCGATCGCGAAGAGGAAATTGTAAGTAGTGAGTTTTACCCTTCGCGTTCGCGAAGATAGGCACGCGATCGCGGAAGGTAAACTCCCAGTGCACTGCGAACGCAAGGGACCAGCTGCGATCGCGTAGAAGGAAGGAAGGAAGGCAGAAGCTAGGCATGTCAATTGTGCTACGCGATTGCACAATTAAGTACGCGATCGCGTAAGGCTGGAAAAATGTACTCCGCGATCGCATGAGCATTTATGCGATCTCGTAGAGTTAAAAGTCTGGGCAACCAAAATGTGCTTTGCGATCGCGAAGAGTAAAATAAACTTGGGGAAAAGTTGTTCTACGCGATCGCGAACGAATTTCCACGATCGCGATGAGTAAAAATTCCAGAAATAGAACATAAGTTCTGGAAATGGGGTTTCGACCCATTTTCAACTCTTTTCCATTTTTGAGCTCGGGTAAGGCGATTCTTGGGCGATTTTTACAGGAAAACATTAGGGTAAGTGTCCCTTATCCTATATTGATTATATTTCGTGATTTCATACTCATTTATATCATGAATCCGTTAAATTTTGGAAAAAAAATCAATTCTTTATAAAATCTTCCAAAAATGAAAATTTAAGATTTGAAGGTCCATTTGATATTGAAATTGGATAATTTTTGTATGGTTAGACTCATCTCGGAATGGCTGTTCAGATTTCTTAAGTTTTTCTGATATTTGAAATGTGGGTCCCACTGTCGAATATTTTAATGAATTTTGAATTTTTATCCGAATAATTTGTAAATTCATATAGAATTAATTCCTATGATTCGTATTGAGTATATCGAATTGTTTGCGAATAGATTTGAAGCTTTTGGAGACAAATTTAAAAGGAAAAGTTGTGGTCGGGTAATTGATTGGAATTTGCAAAGCGAAGTAAGTGTCGGGGTTAACCTTGACTTGAGGGAATAGAACCCTTAAATTATTTGTTATGTGAATTGCATGTGAACGACGTATAGGTGAGTTGATGAGTGTCTATACGTCGTCAAATTAATTGTTTGCCTGCTTACTTGAAAAATCATAAATTATTTTTAATCATAAATTAATTATTATAATAATTATTTCTCTCTTATTACTTGTCAAATATTAATTCTTGAATTCCTGTATTAATTGTTACATGCTATTTGAATTATGTGTTTTAATTGTTATTTGACATTTAGCATATTAAATATTAAACTGCCTATTTTCTCTCTGATTTCTATAATAATTTGCTATTTGTCATTGTTTGTTTCATAATTAAATCATAATTACTGTGTGTTTATTGTCTTATATCTTTATATTAATTGTTGCATTTATTGGAAAAATGTATTCTATAAGAATTGA
>AWOL01S0114572.1:27454-48602 GCA_000715115.1 Nicotiana otophora
TTCAGCTACCAGAGGAGACTTGAGGTATAACTGCATAGCGTCCGCAGTTCTGAAGTCCCCGTCTATTGTACTTTAGCTGTGTGTTTATTTCCAGACAACTTTATTTTATTCAGACCTTTATTTGTATTTATTTTAGAAGCTCGTGCACTTGTGACACCAATTCTGGGATGGTATTTAGACACCATTGTTTTTATGGATTATTTCAAAATTGCTTCCGCATTTACTTCCTTGTTATTAATAAATTTAAAATTATTTTAAAAATGGATAATATTATTCTAACGTTGACTTGCCTAGCAAGTGAAATGTTAGGCGCTATCACGGTCCGAAGGTGGGAATTTCGGGTCGTGACATATTCACATCTAATTGTAATATTCTAGAGTGCACCATTTGGGTGCCTCGTACCCTTCTTCATCTTGCTTCTTTTACTTGTTGAAACTTGTATATATCTTCTGAATCTCTTATTACCTTTCACCATAGGGGTGGATAGATATTCCTTCCTTAAGGTTCCTTGTCAAAAGGCTTACATGCCTTAGTACACACACGATCTACTGAAAACCTTACATTTACTCATCATAAGCATCATGCAAAATCGAGTCCCTCTGACTCAACTCTTTCACAGCCACATGCAATCTCTTACCAACCAGCTTTCTAGATGTAGGCATCGTCGTATTATGAATAAGATAGAGTTTAGGAAATTGAGTTCCTACAACTGAGCTCTACCACACGATCTAGAGTAAGAAGAAATAATGACAGTCTTAAATGCCCTGTAGCCTCTTGCTTATAAGTATAGTGCACAAAACACCCATAAACAAGACTCTACTAGACACAGCTTGTAGACTCCCTGGGACAGAACTGCTCTGATATCACTTTTGTCACGACCCAAACCGATGGGCCGCGATAGGCACCTGGTGCCTTACTCAACCGAGTACCAACGTAACATATCTTTCTTATTACATCATCATGGGTAAGTGGGTCAGAAGGGCCTTATGAGGCAACAAGAATAAAATATGAGGAAACACTCGACATAAAACGACCGAACCTGATATAGAAACTTATACACATGACATACAAGCCTATAAGGCCATCGTGATCATTTGTAAACTCAAAACATAGGCCGACAAGGCCATACAAGTATCCGTATACATGACATATGTTTACAAGCCTCTAAGAGTACATAAGTAACATAAAGGTCGGGACTGGGCCCCGCTATACCAATCAATACATGTCCTAAATATACTGACCAAATAAGCAACTCCGGAGCAAAATGGAGCACACCAACACATTCCATTGAGCTGATAGCCTACTTGGAGGACTATCAACCTGTCTATCGGGACCTGCGGGCATGAAACGCAGTGTCCCCGGAAAAAAGGAAAGTCAGTACAAATAATGTACTGAGTATGTAAGGAATGAAAATAAGTAAATAATAGACATGAGAGAAACATGGAGTAAAAGACTCGACATGCAAGTCTGAATAACACTGTGAATCATTAATATGTATAATGTCATGCATATACGTATAAATATCATGTCGTGCATAGATACATATGTTCATAACATCATCAATCCTCTGAGGGCATCCCATCATATCATCTCGGCCACTGTGGGCAAAATTATCAACGTATACCAACTGATCAGGTGATGGTACGTATATAACGCCGTAACCTTTTTCCATATCCCATTTACATATATATACATATATATACGTATATAATGTCATCTGGTCATGGGTCAATGTACATGTATAAATGAATGCAATGCATGATAAGTACGTCAATAAAATCTTTCAGAATGTCATAAGACCATTATGCCTTTGATTAATATCATGAAGTAACTTTATCAACTTACGTATTTTCTGAGACCCGTGAACAGATGATAGAATGATAAGACTCGCGGGGAATCAAGAATATAGACACCCCTAGTATTTATATGAATAGAGTCATTTATGATAGTTGTGTAGTTTACTCGTTTCATTTGTATCATTTGGATCATGCCAAAAGGAAAGAAAGGATAGCCTTAACATACCTGAGCCGATTCTCTTGACAATTCTTCTAACACACGTCAATTGCGACAAATCACGTAATGGCGGATCAAAGTATGGAAAACTCCGTCTAATATTCTTGAGAAAGATTGCATCGTACTCCCTTATAATTGCAAAATATCACGTTACTTATGTTTGATCAACTAGATTTGCACTGGTCGTTCTTATATTTCATACCTAGGTATTTACTTGAAATATATTAGAGGCTTTTGTAATGCAAATAGTAAACATGTAAATCTAGTAAACCATTTCAAGACTTTACTTAGATATTGCTATTTGGAGATATCAAGATTGTGCTTTCAAGAAAATAGCACTTCAGTAGCTACTATCATTCAAGCAATGGAAGCTTTATTACTATTATTATATGCACATCTCTTTTAAATTAGAGAGGTCTTATATTAGAAAGGGGTGTGGGGCCCACTTTATGTGGTGGCTTAACCACATAACCATTTAATTGCAACCTTTTAATCATAATTTAAGAGTCACAATCTTGGCATGGTGGGCTTCCACGTTGGGGTTACTCCTTATCCAATAATTATCCACTTAATTACTTAATTACATGGTAATCTCTCACTAAAAATTAATAATTACCTAATTATCTACATAATTAAGAATTATCTTAAATTACTTATAATACTACTTACTTTTAACATACTTTATATACCTTACTATCATGGTCATATGGTACCTCGTATGGTACTAGTCCATAAATACCGGATATTTTAGTTCGGGCCGTATTTTGTCCCAAAATTTCAAACTTCGACGAAATTTATTTTTTTCGATTTGTTTACCCTCTCACCTTCACGAATTTACTCATCACTTGTTTGAAATTGCAAAATTCTTATAATCTCAAAATAATCTCATTCTCGAACTTACGTCGATTAACTTACGACGAAACTTTAATGTACGAAAATACGGGATGTAACATCTCATTTCCGAACTTTCATCAATTCACTTATGGCGTACTTTCACGTACGAAAATATGGGGTGTAACATGGATCCAGTGGAGGATCCTATTATTGAGGAGTAGGATAAGGTGCCCGCAGCGGAGCCGGCCCCAGTGGATTTCATGTCCGCATCAGGATTCCAGGAGGTCATGGGTCGTATGCTGCGGTTCATGAATTCTATGACACATGCTGGTTCATTTCTAGTAGACCCAGCCACATCTCATGTGGTAGGGGGAGCATATACTCGTACCACTCAGGCTCTAGGGCATGCAACTGCCATATATCAGACCCTGGGCGCACTACCCGTAGGTGGAGTTCAGCCAGTTGCAGTGGCTATACCAGAGCCCAAACCAGCTACGGCCGGCGAGCCTCAGAAGCTATTGGATAAATGGACCATGCTACATCCTCCTATTTTTAGAGATGAGCGACATGAGGACCTTCAGGACTTTATTGATCGTTGTAGGACAGACTATATAATATGAGGATATTGGAGTCCCACGGGGTGGACTTTACCACCTTTCAGCTGGAGGGCAGGGCCCGTAGATGGTGGTAGTTCTATATCCTCGGCAGACCAGTAGGTTCTCCTCCCTTGACTTGGGACTAGTTCACACGTCTCTTTCTGGATAGATATAGTCCACCCTCTCAGAGGGAAGAGTTACGATTTTAGCTCGAGCAGCTCCAACAGGGTCAGATGTCGGTGACCGACTATGAGGCGAGATTATCTGAGTTGTCTATCCATGCACTTATGATACTCCCCACCGATGCATAGAGAGTGCGGAGGTTTGTTGTGGGTTTACACTCTGGTATCCATACCACTATGGCCCGAGAGGCTGAGATGGGGACCTCTTACGAGCTGGTTGTGGAGATAGCTCGGCGGATCGAGGGTGTTCGACAATGGAGCTAAGAGCAGGTGCCGAGGGACAAGCAGTAACGATATTCTAGAGGGTTCAGTGGTGCTCCATCTGGGGGCAGAGGTCAGTTCATGATGGGTCAATCTAGCAGGCCCACATATCCATCGCCGCCTTATTGGGGGTGCTCCACTGCGGCCCTATTTCAGCGCCATTCCAGAGAGCTCCTACCGTCCACCAACTATTCAGGGGTCCTCCAATAGGTAATCAGTCCATCAAGGTCAGACTTCAGGTCAATAGTCCACCATTCTGAGGGGTGTTTTCGAGTGCGGAGATCTTGGCCATATAAAGAAGTTTTGTCCTACACTTCGGGGCAAGGCAGTACCACAGGGTCATCAACCTATAATTACCCCACTAGCTTCCACACCAGCTGTTCGGCCCCCCAGAGGTGGAGGGCAGGTGGGTAGGGGTCGTCCTAGAGGTGGAGGCCAGTCAATTGGAACTCCAGCTAGGTTCTATGATTTTCCAGCTAGACCATAGGTAGTAGCCTCATATGCCGTGATCATATGTATTATTTTTGTCTGTGGTAGGGATGCTTCGGTACTATTTGATCCAGGGTCTAAATATTTATATGTTTCATCTTGTTTGCTCATTTTCTAGGTTTTCCTTCTGAGTCCTTGGGTACTCCTGTTTATGTGTCCATGCCAGCGAGCGATTCTGTTGTTGTGGATCGGATCTATCGGTCATATGTCATGACTTTCTATGGTTATGATACTAGAGCGAATCTTCTGTTGCTCGATATGACCGACTTTGAGATCATTCTAGGCATGGATTGGTTGTCTCCATATCATGTCTTCCTTGATTGCCATACCAATTACCTTAGCGATGCCAGAGTTACCTAGATTGGAGTGGAAGGGTTCATCTATCAGTGCATCTAGTCAGGTTATGTCTTTTATGAAGGCTCGACACATGGTCGAGAAGGGTTATTTGGCTTATCTAGCTTATGTTCGAGATATGGTTGCAGAGACTCCGATGATTGATTCAGTGCACGTGGTTCTATAGTTCTCCGATGTATTTTCTTCCGATCTACCAGGCATGCCACCAGATCGTGATGTCGATTTCTGTATTGATTTGGCTCCAGGTACCTAGCCTATCTCTATTCCACCATACCGCATGGCTTCGAAAGAGTTGAAGGAGTTGAAAGAACACCTTGAAGAGTTGTTATCAGAGGGGTTCGTTAGACCGAGTGTGTCGCCTTGGGGTGCACTAGTGTTGTTCGTGAGGAAGAAAGATGGGACTATGCAGATCTGCATTGATTACCGCCAGTTGAACAAAGTTACCATTAAGAAAAAATACATGTTGCCGCGTATTGATGATTTGCTTGACCAGTTGTAGGGTGCCAGGGTGTTCTCTACGATCGACTTGAGATCAGGGTATCATTAGTTGAAGATTCATAATTCAAATGTTCCGAAGACGGCTTTCCGGACTAGATATGGCCACTATGAGTTTAGAGTGTTGTCCTTCGGTTTGACCAACGCCCCGACGACGTTTATGGATTTGATGAAGCGGGTGTTCAGGCCATATATTGACTCATTTGACATTGTCTTCATTGATGACATATTGATCTACTCACATAGCATGGAGGAGCACGAGCAGCACTTGAGAGTGGTGCTTCAGATCCTGTGAGAACAGGAGCTATATGCTAAGTTCTCCAAGTTCGAGTTCTGGTTAGATTCTGTGGTATTCTTGGGGCATGTTGTATCAGCCGAGGGTATTAAGGTAGATCTCAGGAAGAGCGAGGCAGTTCAGAGTTGGACCAGTCCTACCACAGCGACCAAGATCAGGAGTTTCTTAGGGTTAGCAGGTTATCATCGTCGATTTGTGAAGGGCTTCTCATCTATTGCATCACCTTTGACTAGAATGATCCAAAAGGGTATTCTGTTCCGATGGTCCGATGATAGCGAGGCGAGCTTTCAGAAGCTCAAGACCGCATTGACTTCAACATCGGTGTTATTGTTGCCTTCCGGTTCTGGGATGTATACAGTGTATTACAATGCTTCACGCATTGGCATGAGTTCTGTATTGATGCATGAGGGGCGAGTTATTGCATATGTTTCACGTCAGCTGAAGCCCCACGAGAATAATTACCATGTACATGATTTGGAGTTAGACGCGATAGTTCATGCTCTCAAGATCTGGAGGCATTATCTTTATGGGGTGTCCTGTGAGGTTTACACCGATCATCGCAGCTTGCAGCATTTGTTCAAGCAGAGGGATCTAAACTTGAGGCAGCACATGTGGCTTGAGTTACTAAAGGATTATGATATCACCATCGTTTAGCATCTGGGCAAGGCGAATGTGGTTGTAGATGCCTTGAGCAGAAAAGCTGAGAGTATGGGTAGTTTGGCATACATTTCAGCAGAGGAGAGGCTATTGGCTTGGGACATTCAGTACTTGGCTAACAGACTTCTGAGGTTGGATATTTCAGAGCCCAGCTGAGTTCTTACATGTGTCATCGCCCAGTCTTCATTATTCGAGCAAATCAAGGCTCGTCAGTAAGACGATCTACACTTGTTGGTTCTCAGAGAGATGGTACTATAGGATGGTGCCAAGGAGGTTATTATCGGTGAGGATGGTGTTCTGCAGCTCCAGGTTCGCCTATGTGTTCCTAATATTAATGGCTTAAGGGAGAAGATTCTAGAGGAGGTACACAGTTCTCGGTATTCTATTCATCCAGGGGCTACGAAGATGTATCGCGACCTAAGGCAACATTATTCGTGGTGGCGGATGAAGAAGGACATAGTTGAGTATGTGGTGAGATATATTAATTGCCAGCAGGTCAAGTATGAGCATCAGAGGCCAGGTGGTCTACTTCAGCAGATGGTTATACCTGAGTGAAAATGGGAGCACATCACTATGGACTTCGTAGTTGGGTTGCTGCGGACCTTGAGAAAGTTTGATCTAGTTTGGGTCATTGTCGACAGGTTGACCAAGTAGGCACACTTTATTCCAGTTGTGACTACGTATTCTTCAGAGAGATTGTCCCAGATTTACATTCATGAAATTTTTTAGTTACATGGTGTGCCTGTTTCCATCATATCAGAAAGAGGCCCTCGGTTTACTTTGCATTTCTGGAAGGCAGTACAGAGTGAGTTAAGGACTCGGGTAGAGCTCAGCATAACCTTTCATCCGCAGACCGACGGGCAGTCGGAGCGGACGGTTCAGATCTTGGAGAATTTGCTCAGAGCGTATGCGATTGACTTTGGAGGGCAGTGGGATTAATTCTTGCCTTTGGCCGAGTTTGCTTATAACAACAGTTATGAGTCCAGCATTGAGATGGCTCCATTTGAGTCTTTGTATGGTCGGCGATGTCGTTCTCCCATCGGATGGTTCGAGCCCAGTGAGGCTATGTTATATGGTACCCATTTGGTGAATGATGCCTTGGAGAAGGTGAAGTTGCTTTATGAACGACTTCGCACAACACAGTCCAGATAGAAGAGTTATGCGGATAAGAAGGTGCGGGATTTATAATTTATGGTGGGCGATAAGGTTCTCTTGAAAGTCTCGGCGATGAAGGGAATCATGAGGTTCGGGAAGAAGGAAAAGTTGAGCCCAAGGTTTATAGGTCCATTTAAGGTATTGAGGTGAGTTAGGGACATTGCTTATGAGCTTGCCTTGCCTCCCAGTATATCGGGAGTTTATCTGGTTTTCCACGTGTCTATGCTCCGGAAGTATCATGCCGACAGGTCGCATGTGTTAGACTACAACACGGTTCAGCTAGATGAGAGCCTAGGTTATGAAGAGGAGCGAGTTACCATTATTGACAGGCAAGTTTGCCAGTTGAGATCCAAGAAGATTTCTACGGTAAAGGTTCAGTAGAGGCGTCAACCAGTCTAGGAGGCGACTTATGAGACCGAGGAGGACATGTGTAGCAGATATCCACACATATTCGGCACTCCATGTATGATCCTATTTGGTGTTATCGAGGTATGTTTGGGATTCCGAGCCTGGGGATAGTTTTGTATGGTGATTTATGACTTGTAAGCAAAATTTGGTGTCATTTTGAGAAGTTTAGGTTTGTTTCGGCGCATTCGGGGGTAAGATGGAAGAACTTGAAGTCCATAAGTTGATTTGATTTGGTTTGAAGTTCGATTCTTAGTTTTGATATTGTTTTATGCGTTCCGAGGGTTCGAGCGAGTCCATTTTATATTTACGAACTTGTTGGTATGTTTGGGCGAGGCCCCGGGAGCCTCGGGTGCTATTCGGACAATGCGCGAAACTTGTTTAGACTTGGAGCCATGGATGAAGCAACAACAGTTTCTGGTGCATTCGCACCTGCGAGGAGCTGGCCGCATGTGTGATCCAATGAGCCAGGTGAGGATGGGAGTGGACTGGGCAATGTTTGCAGAAGTGGACTCGCTTCTGCGATGAGGGGATCGCAGGAGCGGAGGGGGTTCTGTGTGGGCAAGGTCGTAGTTGCGCGAGGCGAGCCGCAAAAGCAGGCTCGTAGGTGCGGTGTCCTTCCGAAGGTGCGCCCAGTGCTGGGTTGTGTGTGTTTGGCAGGTGCAGACCTTTGCCCGCAGAAGCGGCGTCGCGGGTGCGACCCAAGGTTCGCAGAAGCGGAATCGCTGGAGGCAGTGAGGGATTTTAATGTCCGGACTTAGGCTATTTTGGTTCATTTCTTTGGACGATTTTAGAGCTCTTTGAAGAGGGGTTTTCACCTAGCACGTTGAAGTAAGAAATGTTTATATATAATGAGTTTAATACATGCATTTTGGGTAGATTCTTAACACATAAATTGCAGAAAATATGGGTTTAGTTGAAAAAACCTAGGTTTTGATTAAAATAATGGGATTTAATCACGAAAATAATTATGGAATTGGGTAGAAATTATATATTTGAGTTCGTAAGGTTATGGGTAATATTTATCCTCAAATATTTCCGAAATCCGGAAACGTGTGCCCAAGGGTAAATTTTAGGGATCTTCCCATTTGGGTTGGATAATTTCTCAAATGACTAAATTATGAACTTGTGAGTGTGTATTAATTAATTTATATAATATTTGGCTAGTTTCGGATTGATTGACACTAAGTTGAGGCTTTTGAATGGATTTATGGACCGGAAGTGAGCTTGAGAGTGTGGTAAGTCTCTTGGCTAATATTTTAAGGGGGAACTCATCCCCTTAGGTGTACCTTTGTTGTCTATTACTTGTGTGGGGAGCTACGTACGCACGAGGTGACGAGAGTTCGTGCGTAGCTATATTCCATGATATGTCCGGGTAGTCTTAGATCCACATTATTTTTTAATTATATTGTTGTGTTTATTGTGCATATTAATTGTCTTGAATAGAGTTGAGACTAGAGACTTTAAAGTTGAAAATTTTCAATTTAAGTTTCTTATTTTTGGAAGAATTGAGGAATACATAATAACTCTGAGCAATCCATGTTCTCTCGCATCGCAAGTACTTCCGCGAGCGAGGTAAACTTCTCTACTCTCATGGGAGTGGGTTGTTCGTCTCAGAAGTATAATAGATGTATCTATGATTTGTGTCGTTCGACACTCGACAGTGCACACAATATTTTGGATCGGGTCGTACGACCTCGGCATAAATCGTGCGTGATAATACTCAAAACCCGAATACACTTGATATTAATTTTATGACTTGAGAGGTTATTTTATTTAATGGACTGAAATTGTTGAAGTTAGCATGTGTCAATTAGAGACTTTTAAATTGACTATCAGTTAAAGAACCATTTATTCATTGCTGGTTATTGTGTTATTTTTATTATTCATGTATTTCATGCCTATGTAGAATTTCTGTATTTATATTATTGGCCCGTAGTAAGTGTCGATGTCGACCCCTCGTCACTACTTCTTCAAGATTAGACTGGATACTTACTGGGTACAAGATGTTTATATACTCACGCTACACTTCTGCACTAATCGTGCAGGATCTGAGGCAGGTGCATCTGGAAATCATCCAGGCGCGCACCCCCATTATCCCAAGACATAGTGGTGAGCTGCTTTCTGAGTCCGTTCTGCCGCACCCGTAGTCTCTCCTTTGTATTTACTTTCTGTCTATCTCATTTAAGACAGTAGCATAGGTGTTTTGTATATTTTACTAGTTACTCATACACTTGTGCCACCGAGTCTTGGAAATATGCTAGTAGACACTTTATGGTTTTGAGTATCTATTTCGTCGTATCTGCTCTTTCATTAGTTTACGCTTTACCTTATTAAATTTTTTGTTTTCACTTATCACTTGCTTAATAAATAAAAATCAATTACTTTGAAATTATTAAAAAAATACGTACATGACTAGTTCCGCATTGGCTTGCCTAGCGGCGATGTTGGGCTTCATCACGACCTATAGGGGAATTGGGTTGTGACAGCTCCGTAAGGTGGATCTGTTTTATTGTTTCTTGTATGCTTTAACTTGTTAATTTTCTTATACTCGAGCTCAATTGTTGCTTTAATATTTTTGCTGTCAAAAACTTAGAATTTTAGGAACTGGCTAGGACACTTCTCAAACTCTGAATGAATTTAAAGAATGATTTCACATGAATATAATGTAGAATCTTCCAGCAACAGAAATTTCATACAGTTTAATAAATAAATTTCATCTATATTAAATTAATTATTTTATACGATGGATTTAACGATACGATGTATTAAAATTTAAGTAACAATCAAAACAAACATTATATTTAAAAATACGATACAATACAACAAGTAACAACCATCCAAACAAGCTATAAATAAACTAAGCAATTCTGTTATTGACTATTTTAGCCAAGCTAGAATAATAACAATATTTTTTCCTATGATGCATCTTCCTCATTAACTTCCTCTCAATTTATTATTTACGGCAGCAGTATATCATATCTTGTGGAGAGAAACAACAAGAGATTCCAGCAAACCAGGCGAGAGATCTGTGATAGACTCATGACAAATAGCACTACAAGTACATATTGTAAGGCACCAATAGAATAAATGGAAGTAAATCTTAGAGAGGCTAAATAGTTACCCATGCTAATGTTCTAGCCATTGGAGGCAACTACTATGCTTAGACCCTTCCTAGAAGGTGACGTACAATAGCTAGTCAGTGACAGTAGGAAGACATAGTCGTTTTATTTGGTTATTTTTTTAATGGACTTGACTCTAGAATCCAATGAGCAAGTGGTGTATATGTTATAAACCTTTATTACTGTAATAAATATTAAAAACAGTAAACTTTCTCAAGAAAATCAGTAGAAACAGTATGTCAAAATAATATCTGAAAAAATAATTTCTGGAATATATCGAGTCCACTGAATACACAATGTGTCCTTAAAAAATTATTCCCCTCTAGTACCCGAGGTGCTAGAATATATCCTCTCAGGATAGAATGATTTAACTCACCAGAGTGCTGGTACCAAAAACGCCGATGAACAACGAACCACTCGAAGGTTGTAAAACACACTGGAATTTTTGTGCAGAAGAAGAAGAAGAAGAAGAAGATCAGAAAATTTCGTAAGTAAAGATTCTGGGATTCAAGACATATTTATAGACCATTTGACACTGTTTCTCAATAGGTTTGCAATCTTTCAAAAACAACCATAGTTGTTGGAACAGGTGGGAAGAAATATTGCGGGAAAAACAAAAGGCGAATTTAAAATAATCCGGGAAAGAAAAACGGACCGGACCGGATTATTCCGGATTGAATTTTTGTTAATTAATTAAATTAAATAATTGAAAGAAATTTTGTCCAAAAATATTAATCAATCAATCGATCTTTGACCAAATCTGAATCTGAATCCGAATCTGAAGCCGAAGCCGAAGCCGAGCCGAGCGAGCGACGACGACGACGCGAGACTTGCCTTCTTTTTAACTCTTTAAGAGCTAGAAGAAGAGCAGTTATATATATACCCATCAAAAGTCTTTTCTTCCTCCAATATGAGACAGTGTCTATTTGCTCAGGAGGAAAACTCAAATATTTTATTTTTCCTTCATTTCCCATTCACCCTCTTTAAGCTACACAAACTTAAAATCCCAACAATCTCCCACATGAATGGGGAATGACTATAAAAAAAGGAATCCATGGACGCGTGTGTGTTTTACATGCAAAAATTAATTGCATCTGGATAAATAGGTTTTCCTTTGAACTTTCCGTAGTGAAATTATATCGGATATACTCGGTCAATCAGTAGATTTGATATCTTTGAACCGTCGGGCTTTGTTGTATATATCTAGACAACATAAGTCACACAATCAATCCTTAACCATCTATGGTTCTCACGGTTGTGTTCGTTTCAGCCATGAACACCGCCTGGTTTCATGAGTGCTTAGAGAATGGGCCTTTACTTTCATTCCCCTTGAAACGGCTTACACTTCACACTCATATAGATGATTTATAAACGTGTAATCCTATAGACACAATATCTGGTCATATCCTGTCAGACTTAACAAATCATTAAAAAGCTTTAAGCTTTGTTGACTCATCAAAAAACCTTAATGCTTTACCTCGATTTCTGAATATTGTCTTCATCACGAGAATGGGTTGAGTTATTTGACAATGTTGAACCGTCATTCATAACTTTGTTTGATATCTTTGAACCTAGCTCATGGGATCTCCAGTCTGCTAGGTAGAGTTACCGCCATGATGACTTGTCCTGGACCTTAACCCCATTCCCTTTGATGATCTTTCCACTGTCTCTCTAGATAGGTCTTTTGTAAGTGGATCCGACACATTATCTCTTGACTTTACGTAGTCAATTGTGATAACATCACTAGAGAGTAGTTGTCTAACGGTATTGTGTCTCCGTCGTATATGACAAGATTTTTCATAATACATAACGCTCCCTGCCCTATCGATTGCCGCTTGACTATCACAATGTATACAAATAGGTGCCAAAGATTTGGTCCACAATGGAATATCTTTCAAGAAATTTCGGAGCCATTTGACTTCTTCACCGGCCTTATCTAAAGCTATGAATTCAGATTCCATTGTAGAACGGGCAATGCACGTTTGTTTGGATGATTTTCAAGATACTGCTCCACCCCCAATTATGAAAATATATCCATTCGTGGATTTAACTTCAAATGATCCGGTGATCCAATTTGCATCACTATATCTCTCAATCACGGAGGGATATTTGTTATAATGCAAAGCATAATTTTGGGTATGTTTCAGATACCCCAAAACTCGTTTCATTGCCATCCAATGTATGTGATTGGGATTACTTGTAAACCGACTCAGTTTACTAATAGCACATGTTATATCTGATGGCGTACAATTCATGATATACATAAACTTCCCAATACTCTTGCATAGTCCAGTTGTGAGTTACTTTCACCTTCATTATTTTGAAGTGCATAACTCACGTCAATTGGAGTCTTGGCAATTTTGAAATCCAAATACTTGAACTTGTCAAGTACCTTTTCAATGTAGTGAGACTGTGATAATGCTAGACCTTGTGGAGTCTTGTGAATTTTGATTCCTAAGATCACATCAGCAACTCCTAAGTCTTTCATATCGAATTTGCTAGCCAACATGCGCTTAGTAAAATTTATATTTGCTATGTTTTTGCTCATTATCAACATGTCATGAACATATAAGCAAACAATGACTTCATGTCCTGGAATATTTTTAATGTAAACACATTTGTCACACTTGTTGATTTTAAATCCACTTGCCAACATTATTTGGTCAAATTTGGCATGTCATTGTTTGGGTGCTTGTTTAAGTCCATAAAGCGACTTAACAAGTTTGCACACTTTATTTTCTTTACCAGGAACTACAAAACCCTCAGGTTGTTTCATGTAAATCTCTTCCTCCAATTCTTCATTTAAGAAAGCTATTTTAACATCCATTTGATGGATTTCAAAACCATACACGGTCTCTAGTGCCACTAACGCCCTAATAGATGTTATCCTCCTTACTGGCGAGTAACTGTCAAAGTAATCAAGGCCTTCCTTTTGTCTATAACCTTTGACAACAAGTCTTGCCTTATATTTGTCAATAGTGCCATCGGCTTTCATTTTCCGTTTAAAGATCCATTTCGAACCTAAAGGCTTATTTCCCGAAGGAAGATCAACCAATTCCCATGTATGGTTATCCAAAATTGATTGAATCTCACTATTAACTACCTCTTTCCAAAATGCTGAATCAGAAGATGACATAGCTGCTTTAAAAATTTGAGGCTCATTTTCAAGCAAGAATGGCACAAAATCTGGTCCAAAGGAAGTGGATGTTCTTTGACGTTTGCTACGCCTTGGATCTTCTATACTTGGAGTATTTTCTTTTGGTTCTTCCCGAAGTTATTTAGGTCTTTTACTTAACGACTCACATTCAGTTTTATACGGTAGATGCTTTGAAAGAATTCAGCATTATCTGATTCCATTACCATATTAACATGAATTTATGGATTATCGGATTTATGAACCAAAAACCGACATGCTTTACTGTTTGTAGCATATCCAATGAAAACACAATCTACAATTCTTGGTCCGGTTTTAACCCTTTTAGGTAAAGGAACTTGTACCTTTGCTAGACACCCCCACACTTTGAAATACTTCAAGTTGGGTTTTCTTCCTTTCTATTTTTCATATGGAATAGATTGCGTTTTGCTGTGGGGTACTCTGTTGAGTATTCGGTTAGCTGTAAGGATAGCTTCCCCCCACAAACTCTGCGTTAATCAGGAACTTATTAATAAAGAATTCATCATTTCCTTTAAAGCCCGATTTTTCCTTTCCGCAATTCCATTGGATTGAGGTGTGTAAGATGCAGTAGTTTGATGGATAATTCCATATTCCGAACATATTTCTACAAACAAAGATTCATATTCCCCACCCCTATCACTTCTAATCATTTTGATCTTTTTATTCAATTGATTCTCCACTTCATTCTTGTATTGCTTAAATACTTCAATTGATTCATCCTTACTATTAAGCAAATAAACATAACAATATCAAGTGCAATCGTCAATAAAAGTAATAAAATAATTTTTTCCCACCTCGAGATGCTGTCGATTTCATATCACAAATGTCAGTATGAATTAAGTCTAAAGGATTTGAATTCCTTTCAATAGACTTATAAGGATGTTTTACAAACTTAGACTCAACACTTATTTGACATTTTGATTTATTACACTCGAATTTAGGCAACACTTCTAAATTAATTAACTTCCGCAAGGTTTTGTAATTGACATGTCCTAAACGAATATGCCATAAATCATTTGACTCCAATAAATAAGAAGAAGCTGGAATTTTATTCATACTGTCAACAACCATTACATTTAGTTTGAAAAGGCCCTCTGTGAGGTAGCGCTTTCTAACATATATTTCATTCTTGCTTACAACAACTTTATCAAAAACAAATACACATTTGAATCCATTCTTAACAAGTAAAGAAGTAGAAACTAAATTCTTCCTAATAGTAGGAACATGAAGAACGTTATTGAGCGTTAATACCTTGCTGGAAGTCATCTTCAGGAATATCTTCCCATAACCTTCAATCTTGATTGTTGCAGTATTTCCCATGGAAAGCTCTTCTTCTGGACCAGCAGTAGAGTAAGTCGCAAATACTTCTTTGACAGCACAAGCATGTCGAGTGGCTCCAGAGTCAATCCACCATTCCTTCGGATTTCCAACTAGGTTGCATTCCGAAACCATTGCACACAGATCATCAATGTCATCATTCCTCTCCACTATGTTGGCATGTCCCTTCTTCTTATCCTTTTTCGGGAGATGACAATCAGGGGCTTTGTGACTGATTTTTTCACAATTGTTGCGGCTGCCCTTGAATTTCTTTTTGTTCTGCTCCTTAGTCTGTCCAGAAGACCTCTTTCTCTTCTTACTTTTTGGAGCAGTCTCCTCAACGATATTAGCTTCCATGACCGTTGAATTTCTACGAGACTTCTTCTCGGCTGTTTTGTTGTCTTCCTCAATCTTGAGACAAATTACAAGATCTTCCAACTTCATTTCTTTGCGCTTGTGCTTAAGATAGTTCTTGAAGTCTCTCCACGAATGAGGCAATTTTTCAATCATTGCAGCCACTTGAAATGCTTCATTCACGACCATACCTTCAGCAATAATGTCGTGAAAAATAAGTTGAAGCTCCTGAACTTGGGTTCCAATAGTTTTACTGTCTATCATTTTATAGCCTAGAAACTTGGCAACCACGAACTTCTTCAAGCATGCATCTTCAGTCTTGTACTTCTTCTTAAGTGCGTCCCATAATTCTTTCGAAGTATTCATCGCACTGTACACATTGTAAAAATCATCCTCTAAAGCGCTTAAAATATAGCCCTTGCAATGAAAATCTGTTTGTTTCCACGCCTCAATAATCATGAGTTTCTCGTTGTACGGCATGTCCGCAGCAGGCACTGGAGGTTCTTCACTAGTGAATTTCTGTATACCAAGTGTGGTAAGCCAGAAGAACACCCTTTGTTGCCATCCTTTGAAGTTGGCTCCAGAAATGTTTTTTGATTTCTCTGCCGGTGGAACATCAGTCCGGCTTGACGAGGCTATCGTCGTTACCGCAACAGTTGCAGAAGAATTTCCATTATCAATTGTCATTTCTCACTGTCAACAACAGAAGAGTTCAATTAATGGCAAAAATAGAATAGTAAACAATACTGCTATTAACAATAAATAGTACGTATAATAAATAAAACTAAAGTTTTTATATACTGTTTCATAGAAAACGATGAATTTTTTATGTTCTTCAAATCGTTTTCTGAATTTCAATACTCTCATGAAGTTTTTATATCTTCAAATCAGAATAGTAAAATTCAAAAGGAGTAGAAAAGTACACAGGTTTTAATCTCCACAAACAGAATACAGAATATAATAAAATAATTTTCTTAAGATTGTTATAAACCTGTATTACTGTAATAAATATTAAAAGCAGTAAACTTTCTGAAGAAAATCATTAGAAACAGTATGTCAAAATAATATCTGAAAAAATAATTTTTAGAATAAATCGAGCCCACTGAATACACAGTGTGTCCTTAAGAAAACTATTCCCCTCAAGTACCCAAGGTGTTACAATATATACTCCCAGGATAGAACGATTTAACTCACCAGAGTGCTGGTACCAAAAACGCCGATGAACAGCGAACCACTCGAAGGCTGTAAAACACACTGAAATTTTTATGCAGAAGAAGAAGAAGAAGAAGATAAACAAAATTCGTAAGTAAAGATTCTGGGATTCAAGGCTTTATAGACCATTTGACACTGTTTTTGAAAAGGTTTGCAACCTTTCAGAAACAGCCATATCCGAATGCCGAAACCGAAGCCGAGCGCGACGACGACGACGTCACGAGGCTTGCCTTCTTCTTAACTCTTTAAGAGCTAGAAGAAGAGCAATTGTATATATACCCATCAAAAGTCTTTTCTTCCTCCAATATGGGACAATGTCCCTTTGCTAATGAGGGAAACTCAAATATTTCATTTTCCCTCCATTTCTCATTCATCCTCTTTAAGCTACACAAGATTAAAATCCCACCAGTATATTAATACTTTGATTTATAAAACTTTAGTTTTTAACCAAACAAAAATAGTATACCCAATATTTTTGGTATAATATGCAATTGGTATGCCATGTTAGTATTGAATTTTAATATACTTTATTTGAGTACAGATATTAAATGGTGTACTCATCATTCTTGATTTATTACATATTGGTATACCATAATTAATATTGAATCATGATATCTCATATTCTTGATATACTACATATTGGCATACCATGATTAGTGTAGTATACCAAATTATTCGCCGATTTAACTATAACGAACAAAAAAAAGTTAAAAACATTCGCAACTTTTTTATTAAAAAAAACCTAAATTTTCTCACAAATTAAAAAATATCTACAAATATAAATTTAAAAATTCAAAAATAAAACTAAAATGAGTGACACGGTAACTCTTGATAGTTATAATCGATTAATGATTGTATAGAAAGTGTCCCGATACTAATTTTGGAACTCGATTATTTATCTAGAAAGAACAAAAACAAAATAAAACTGGAATACAGTGATAAAAATTTTGACTGAGGAATTTTACTGAAAAGATAACTGAAAAACTAAGATGAAAAATAATATAATAAGGGAAAATAATGAGAAATATTTTTGACGAATAGATTTTACTTTAAAGAATAAAATTAAGAAAAAATTCAATAAAAAATAAGATAAAAAATAAAGTGAAAAGTAGCAAGGGATTGTTACTAAAAAGAACCAAAAACATTAAAATAAAAAGTAACTACAAAAAAGAAAAAAAATTAAAATGAGAGGAGAATTTATTACAAAAAAGGTAAAAAAAAAAAAGGTGAAAAAATGACAAATATTTTGGACGAAGATATTTTACTGAAAAGGACAAAATTAAAAAATAAAATAAATACAACAACAAATCATAATAAATTGAAACAAGAAAAAAAAAATAAAGTGAAAAAGAGAGTGATTGTTACTAGAAAAAAAAAAAAGTGCAATATTTTATTAGAAATAAGAAATAAAGTGAAAAAATAACAACAAAATAGAAAAAAAGATAAAAGAAAGGAAAAGGGACCAAAAAAGTGAATAAACAAAACAAGATAAGGAAAACAAAGAAAAAAGGGAGGGCTTTGGTGGAGCTTGGGCAAAACAAGGTAGAGGCATTCAGGTAATAAAATCTTTAAAAGGAGCATATTTTATCATTTCCAATAAAAGAAAATATTTTGGTCATTAAGTTTTTAAAAGGGGCTCTTAGTATGTTTTTGGCATTTTATACCCCATCACAATGTCTTTGTTTAATTTGCTCAAGTTGCGATTATGTTTTACAATAAGAAATTATTTAGATCCTCTCAAACAGTTAGTTTAATTTTATCTTGATAGTGTAGAAGTTTTTGCTTTTCAACGTGTAGTTCTTCTATTACTAAAGATGAGCTTGTTGAAATCTTTAAATTTCATATTATTAGCTTAAAAAATCGAGAATTTCGGTTGTACCATTTTACATCTTGCCTAGGCACCAATTTTCACAAGTTGACTTGATTTATGTATTTCTGGAATAATGAAAGAAAAGCTAAAGTAGTTATAAACAGTTAATTTTATTTAAACATAGGAAAATAGTCAAAATTATCTATAGTCAAACATCTCTATAACATTCTAGTTTGTTTCGAATATTTTTGGATGTTATAGCGAAATATTGTTATATGAAACATATATTATAACATAACATGAAAATTAGTTCCGAAAAAACTTGACTTTTATAATGAAGTGTTATTATATGGAGATATTGCAATAGAAAGATTTACTGTATATGATATACAAAATGATCTAGTTTACCCTCCATTTTGGATCCATTAAAAAACTCCCTCATTTGTGAGAAGGGAACCATTTCTTAACGATGGAGGTATGATGAGATTAAAAGTGTAATAGATGACAAAATTGCTCAATTTGAATAGTATACGAGCCAGTTTGACTTTTTTCTCAAATATAAAAATGTATTTTCTTTCCACGTACGTTTTAAGATTTAGTGGGTGGTTCCTAAAATTTGATAGTTTTGAAACTTTTGAACATGAAGGCAGTAAATTCCATAACTTGTGTTTTATTGAAGATCTAATGAGTTATATTTTTTTTTCCTATCGATGATAATGAATTTGGTCGGCTTAGTTTTAAGTATCTTGTAATTGTAAATCCACTTGTATGACTTGGAGCTTATTAGTTAATTACTTAGATTTGGTAAGTAACATTATTCAATACTTAGCAGAGAGACTTTTAACAGAGTCCGGAATCGAAATGGTGCAGAAAATTATTTTCATAATAAAAATGGATAGTAAAATTCAAATATAATATAAATGGGTAAAGCACATGAAAAATCTGAGTTATGTTAGCCCAAACTAGTTTACAATTTCATCGAAAGGAAAAAACTTGAGCTTAGTAGCAAACTAGAATTGTATGCCCGTGCTAAACACAAAAAAGTCACTAAATTTGTTAAAAGCAATCATTGTTATACTCATGAGTCATCAAAAGAAAAAATCCTGAGAACTATTCTAAGAAACCTCAAGTACATCCTTGAAATATGAGCATGAGAAAAAGTTAAGCTCTAAATAACACAGAGAAAACGTGAAAAGGCAATTTACAGAATGTACTATATCGCATATGGTCACACAGCTATGTTAGCTAAGCTTCTCTTTATGCTATTACCACCCTATGCTTCACTGTACATAAATACAAACCAAGAGTTAAATATGATAGTATGGAAGAAACCCTCCAATTAAACAAACTTGTAAAAGAAATTTGATGGACTCACATTCTCCATTAACACTTAAACGCAAATGAATCACTGACTTCAAGAAGAAGAACATATTAATAATAGAAACATAGAAAAATACCATCACCTCAAATGAAAAATATATTTTTAGATATAAAGTATATTGGTAACAGTAATGCATAAGAAATCAAAAGAAGTCCAAGCTTGTAGCATTCCAATTCCAAAGGAAAAATAATAAGGCTGATGCGAGTATTGTATCATTCGTACTTTTTAAAGTAGTATCAATATGCTCCTCAATTTTTCTCAAGTGAATTATTTAAATTTATAAGAATAAAAATGGGACCAATAACGGTAGTGGACAAAGCCACACCAGATGATTCGTGCACTCTTACTATTCTGCAATTTCAAAAAAGAAAAGAAAAGGTAGAACAGCCTACCAAATAAAGCAAAAAAAAGAATATATCAATAACATGTAACTTAAAATCATACCTTGCATCTTTAGTGTGTGGACGATGGTAACAACCAAATGGTGACCTTAAGTCTTGAATAGTAGCCCCACAGTGATCAAATTAAGATAAATTGACTTTTTTCTGGAAGATTTCTTGCTCAGTTGCTCCTAGAGATTTCACTGTCTGCATCCAAAATAGGGGGTGGACACAACAGTATACTCCCGATAAGATGACTTAGACATATCATCAAATACCATGGCTGCAAGCTCCATTTCAAAATTACAATCACTTGTGATACCTTGAAGTTTTGGTAACAAAGACAAAAATACATCAAAGAGACAATGCATGTGTAAATCAGGTACGATTACTAACATGTAATAGAAATTAGCTAAAATTTATATTCAAAAGAATTTATCAATAGCAATACTGCAAGACTGTGAAAACCGAAGCAGTGCTCATAGGAGTCGTCCTGAATCTTGGAGGTGCGATACACACTTGTGTGCCGACCAATTTTTCAAAAACAGCAACTCTTTTTCAGAGAGAAAAGTAACAGAAACAGAAACCACAGAGTAAGAAGTGTTGAGGTTTTAATGTTTTAAGATGTAATATTCTTAAAATGAGGGTGAATGGGAAATGG
>AWOL01S0114584.1:5441-17459 GCA_000715115.1 Nicotiana otophora
GAACAATTATCTTGCACTTATTCTATGAAAACCCTATCCTCTTCCATTGATAACCTTAATTGCTTATTCCTTGTTTCGATAGTCACTAGGCAATAGCTGTAGATTTTAGATTCTTTGTTAAATTTTATTATTAATCATATAAATCTCAACTGTTGATCCTCTTGGATAACAATTAAACTAAAAACTATGAGAATACTATTTAACTCCTATCCATGTGGACACGATATTATACTATACTATCTTTGACTAGCGAGCACAATTTAGGTGTGTGTTTTGCACTAGTCAGATTTTGGTGCCGTTGCCGGGGATTGGCAATCAATAGTGTTTGAAATAGTTTGTAGTGCTACTTTAGTAATTAGCTTTTAATTTTTTTATTTTTTTTTATTTTTAGTTTTGTTATGTGAACTTCTTCTCAAGATTTCTTTTGTTGAAGAAATCTTGAAGAGCATATTCTTGATATTGAACTCTAAATGTTGTAAAGATGGAGTACAACCAGTCTAAAAAAAAGGTTGAAGAGTTAGCAGTTGAACATTGTCAGCGGTTTGCTATGTGTTTTAAATGCGGTGGAAATCATCAATGGGTTGATTGTCAAGTAGGTAGGTATTTTTCCTATGGTTCATATTTTGAAAACTCTCACTCTGTTTCTAGTCCGTACAGGTATGAGGATTCATATGGGCATAATTCTGACTCTGGTTGGGATAAATACCCTTATTATGACTGGAATAAAAGTGAAGTGATACAACTACCTGGGGAGAATGGTAGTTTAGAAGAGCTATAAGTTCATAAATAAGGTGGAAGAAAGATTTACACAAGATGATGAAGCCATTAACAACCTAACAATGCAAGTGAGTTAAATAATAAGTACACTTTCAGAAAGCTCATTGCATTGTGATGGTGAATATATGAAGGAGATACCCGGTGAGAATGAGCCTACCCGAGATGATGAACATCTACAGAGAGAGTTTTCGTCTCTACAAGAGGACTATGTTTCAACTGAGATGATTGAAAATGAGTCTTTGGTGGATTACGAAGCTATAAAAGAAGAGTTCAAATCCCCATCCACGTATCCACATTTACAATTTTTAGTAGAAGATAATGAAGAAGCATTGGTCCTGGACATACCACAAGAATATTCACATGACCTTTCTTCTTCATTTTCTTATTCTAACCTTGATCATGTGGATTTTATTTTTGGGGATTTACAGGAATATGCAGGGATTGATCTTGTGAATGAATGCAGAAACAAGTTGAGGATAATCCTACAAGAACAATCCACCGCTCAAAATGAGGCCAAGAAAGAAAGAAAAGAGCGGATCGTACAAATATCCTTAGAGGAGTTTGGCCTGATGAGCTCCATAAAGAATTCCGAGGAGCGAAAACGAAGAATGAATTCAGAATTAGGGGTGAAATTTACAAGTTCTCAGAAACGGAAAAAGTTCAAGGGAGTTTTCTTTACCTCTTGCCTTTTATTTGTATGGCATGGGGACATGCTACAATTTAAAGTGTGGGTGGGGATGTAAATATGTAAATAACTGTTTGTTTTCATTTCTTGTGTGTGTTTTCGTTTCTTTTGATTGAAATTTTTAAAGTCGAAGAAAAAAAAATATTATTTTCTTTAGGTAGTATAATAATTCCCCCTTGGTAGTATATTATTTTCTTTTTATATGTTGTTACCCACCTAATTGTTATGCATCCTAGTTGACCCATTTGAGCCTGTAATCATGTTTCTTTGGCAACCACATTACAAGCCTTACCCAATTGTTTGAATTGACCATCTATTTGAACCTTCTTACCTCTCACGAGCACTTGAAATTGTTATGAACTTTGTAAAAGTTAAAGTGAGGGGTGTTGGTTTGGTTTTTGAGTGGAATTATTAAAATAAAGAGAAATGTGCACTGTTTTGAAAAAACAAATAAGAGCCACTTGAATTGAAAAAGAACATGAAAAAAATAGTTAGATGGTTGCGAAAACAATTCTTTGAGAGTGGTAATTCTTGATGTAATTGTGCGTAAAGAAGTAGGGAGTTGACATATATTGATGTGAAGGTGGAGTTATGGTTTGACACACGTGTGGGTTTTGAATGGTTAAATTATATGTATTAAAGTACTTAGGAAGGTGTAGTCATGCTTATATCCAAATATATCTTACCCATCCCGCAGCTTACATTACAACCAAATAAAGTCCTATTATATCCTTGATTGAATGAACTCAATTAGTAGAGTAGTACATTACGGGAAAGCCTATGGTACGTCTTCTATGGCACATGAATTGTATTTCTGAGAGTGGGTTAATGCTTTCAATCTTGAGTTCCTAATTAATATTAAACTTTATAGTGTAAGGAACTATTCTATATTGATTGTGTGAGGGCACATGACTTGTGAAGGAAAGGTAATGTCTGTCATGACCCAAAATCCATTAAGGTCGTGATGGCACCGGACACCGCCGTTAGGCAAGCCAAAAATAAATACTTGATTTGGTTCTCGTTTTAATATTTTGAAATCATATTTTTCCTTTCATTAAATAGTAGAAGATGAAATTTACAGAGTAAATGATAATATTTTTAAAAATTTCAATAAAGAACAACTCATAATCACCCCGAAACCCGGTGTCACAAGTGCATGAGCATCAACTAGGAATGTAAAATAAAATACAGCATCTGTCCGGAATATAAATTTGGACATGAGAAATATAAATACTCTAAAAGAAACTCTGCCGGCTGCGGGTCGTAATGTGGAATGCAATTCACGTAAGTCCCCGCATGCATACACGCCTCTGCTCTCACAAGGCCGCTAGTCACATATGTACCTGCACAAAAATATGCAGCAAGTGTAGTATGAGTACGTAATCAACGTGTACCTAGTAAGTATCTAGCCTAACCCCGGAGAAGTAGTGACGAGGGGTCGACATCGACAGTCACTAGTGATCCAATAATATCAAGTACAGTAAGGAGGTGAGAAAATACGAGTCAAAGTAAATAAATGGAATAAACAAGTGTAAATATGTGGTACGATTATCCTCCTTACAATAAACCCAAGCTCTTAACTAGCAAATTCCTCCTCAACCGGAGCGCGCGCGCGCGCGCGTGCGCACACACACACACATATATATATATATATATATATATGTATACTGGATATCACCAAGCAGGTTTTTATAATTCGAATAAGGGGGAAATTTACAGATACCCCAGCTTCTTGCCAAATATTACGCACGATTCCATGAGGATATGATATAGGAAATGCCGAGGTGTTCGACCCGATCCAACATAAATATTTAAACTATGCACTGCCGAGGGTCGAACGGCCCGAACCAAACGGCCCACTCCCATGAGAGTACAACAAACAACAGCCCAGTAAAATCCCACTAATGGGGTCTGGAGAGGGTAGTGTGTACGCAGACCTTACCCCTACCCCGAAGGAGTAGAGAGGTTGTTTCCAAAAGACCCTCGGCTCAAGAAAACAAAAAGACAAAAGGACAAAAGGAGACAATATTAGTAACACCATATCAATCATAGGAAAAATAAGAACACTATGAAATACAGAAGAAAGATGCAAAGCAAAAGCGATAGCTAGTAAATAGGTCCTGCACTAAAAAGCGAATTAGTAAGACACAACATCGCCACTAGCTATCTTAGACAAGAACCCTACCTGGCTAGCCCCACAATGATACGAAATAAGGCAAGACTCAACTACCTCCTAACCTACAAACCTAATACTCGACCTCCACATCTTCCTATCAAGTTTCATGTCCTCGGAAACCTGGAGCCTCTCCATATCCTGCCTGATCACCTCTCTCCAATATTTCTTAGGCCGCCCTCTACCTCTTCTCGTGCCCTCCACAACCAGCCTCTCACACCTCCGTACCGAAGCATCTGGTCTTCTCCTTGAACATATTCGAATCATCTAAGCCTCGTTTCCCGTATCTTGTTATCAATGGGAGCCACGTGCACCTTCTCCCGAATATCATCATTCCTAATCTTATCTATCCTAGTGTGCCTGCACATCCACCTCAACATCCTCATTTCTGCTACTTTCATCTTCTGGATATGTGAGTTCTTAACGGGCCAACACTCAGCCCCATACATCATGGCCGGTCTAACCACCGCTTTATAGAACTTACCTTTGAGTATCAGTGGCTCTCTCTTGTCACAAAGGACTCCAGATGCTAACCTCCACTTCATCCATCCTACCCCATTACGGTGTGTGACATCCTCATCGATCTCCCCTCCCCCTGGATAATTGAACCAAGGTACTTGAAGCTGCCTCTACTCAGGATGACCTGTGATTCAAGCCTCATATCCACGCCCACTTCCACCGGCTCAGCACTAAACTTACACTCTAGGTATTCCATCTTCGTGTTGCTCAGCTTGAAACCCTTAGATTCAAGAGCTTGTCTCCAAACCTCCAGCCTCTCGTTAACATCGGCTCACGACTCATCAATCAGTGTGGTACATAAATCCTACCGAGGTGAACGACACAATCCCATAAGATTGAAATATAAATTTTTGCCGAGGCGAACGGTCCGGTCCCATAAGAGTGAAATACAAATTCCTGCCAAGGCGAACGACCTGGTCCCATAAGAGTAAGAAGCTTTGATGGGTCTTTGATCCCACTCACGAATAAACATGTGAGTTGTAATTTCTTTAACAAAAACCTTTTAATGAAGTATATATATCGCCGAAACATGTCGTAAGAGGAGTAGAATTATTCGGTGACTAATCATGAACTCATGAAGTCTCTACAATAACAAGTCTGGTCTCAAGTAGTAATGTAAAACAAAGGAATTTAATGGGCGAGAGATTGTTCAAATAATACAGCTATAGCATGATGTGAACCTAAGCCTACCCGGACAATAACATGAATGTAGCTACGTGCGGTCTCTCATCACGTCGCGCGTATGTAGCCCCCCCAACAAGTAGCACACATCAATATACAACACATAGGGGTAATTTCCCCCTCACAGAGTTAGACATGGGACTTATCTCACTCCGACGTTCCAAAATCGGCTCCAACACCGCCCTAACACCTCAAACCGGTGACCGTCGATCCAAAACTAGTAAAATAAGATGCAACCCAATCAAAATATACTCTAATACTCATAATAAATCAATTTATAACAATTTTCAACTCCGCTCGAAAAATCGATAAAGCAACCCTCGGGCCCAAGTGCTCGGATTCTGAAAATTTTCGAAAACAAACACTACCCATAGCACTACGAACTCAAATATATAATTTATTCTTAATGTCATGCCCAAATTCGTGATCAAAATCCAAGAATACCAATTTCTAGGTTTTTCTTCAAAATGCCAAATGTTTACTAATTTTCATGCTTGAATCCATGTAAAAACCATGTACTTAACTCACAATGTGAAGAAATCACTTGCCCCATTATAGTTGATGAAGATGACACTCCAAAAGTGCTCCAAAATCGGCTCCCATGGACGAAATGAAATGAAAATGAGCCAAAAATTTTTTTTTATAAAAACCTCACCGCCCAACGATCTTCGCACCTGCGATGCGTTGGACGCATTTACGGTACCGCACCTGCAGTGCTTGGTCCGCTTCTGCGGAGCCCTTCAATCTTAGGGAGGGCTGCTTCTGTGGACGGGAACCCGCTTCTGCGGCAAGCGTGCTGCTTCTGCGCCTAGTCCCGCACTGTGCCTTTCCTTCTCGCACTTGCGCATTCGCGGGTGCGCACAAAATTCCGCACCTCCGCTCCCTGGCCAGACGCTTCAAATCTGCTTCTGCGGCCGAACCCTTGTACCTGCGGGCTCGCACATGCGGCCCAAAGCTCGCATGTGCGATTACACCAGGACAGATAGAACCAACAACCCCTTTGAGTTTCCAACTCAATCTGCGCATCGTCCGAACGGCATCGGGGCACCCAAGGCCCCATCCAAACATACCATCAAGTTTGAAATCATAAAATGGACTTGTTTGAGCCTTTAAATCACATCAAACAATGCTAAAAATATGAATCACCTTCCAAATTTAACTTAATGAACTTTGAAACTTCAAACTTCTACAATCAATGCCGAAACCTATCAAATCACGTCTGATAGACCTCCAATTTTGCACACAAGTCACATTCGACATTACGGACCTACTCCAACTTTCAAAAATCGGAATCCGACCCCGATATCAAAAAGTCCACTCTCGGCCAAACTTCATAAAATTATCCAAATTTCCAACTTTCGCCCAAATGACCTCAAAATGACCTGCGGACCTTCAAATCCACTTTCGGACGCGCTCCTAAGACCGGAATTATCATACGGAGCTATTCCCAAACTCGGAATCCCAAACGGATGTCGATATCATTGAAATGCACTTCAACTCAAATTTATGAAAATCTTCCAAAATGCCAACTTCCATAATATGCGCTGAAACGCTCCCGGGTCATCCAAGACACGCTCCGGACATGCGCCCAAGTCCGAAATCATCATACAAACCTATTGGAACCTTCAAATCCCGATTATGAGGTCGTTTACTCAAAAATCAACCATGAGCCAACTTCTCCAACTTAAAGATTCTGGAATTAGAATTTTCTCTCCAAATCAACTCTGAACTTCCCGAATTTCAATTTCGATCACACGTACAAGTCATAATACCCAAAGTGAAGCTACTCAAGGCCTTAAACCGCCGAATGATGTGCTAGAGCTCAAAATGATCGGTCGGGTCGTTACATTCTCTCCCACTTAAACATACATTCGTCCTCGAACGTGCTAATAACTGCTCTGGAGTTGTCTGAAATCATTGTTTAACACCTCGTGCACCTACCCGTGCTACCACAATCCAGCTGAGCACATTAGCTCGAGAAGATCTGAAGATCCTCCCCTTTATTTAGGCAAATAAGCCTTAGAGCAAAATTCCAACATATGAAATTCTCTACCAGGTCTGTTTGAGACATACGAACACCGTATCCATCACTACATGATGTACCAACACATGATTGTATACCCTTACTAAATTCTTACCATGCACCGCGTAACTCATTTGCCTAAGGCAATCTTTCCAAGGCACAAAACCTAAAATTTCCACTGACCCGAAGCCCATGGTGTACCGCATAACCAATTAAGCCTTGCTTTAACTCTCGCAATACTGCCATGACATAGAAGATGTGTAGAACTCATAACCACCTGCCGAATCACAATTTATGGAGTCTCTCCTCCCGACAAGAACCATTACCTCATTCTGGACTCAATAACAATATTTGCTCTTTAATATGCTTCATATAAATCTGATCGCACTGACCTCAGGTCCAATAATCTCGTCTCACCCAGTACAAGCTGCTCAGGCAGTAAGCCACCTCATACACTGCCAAAAGTCTCATATGATGCCACAATGTGCCAACAAGCTACAAACTCGAAGGTGATACATAAGGAAACGAACTCTGGAAAGATCTACTTAACCCACGTAACTAATTTAAACAACTAAAAAGATGTTATGAACCTTCCTCAGGAAACGAGAACCAAAACACACAATGATAGATATGGGAAATTGTACTCAATATCGCACTATTGCTACGTGCAGCCCGATCCACACATGATACCATTGCGGCGTGCAACACGATCCAACCATGATACCCGTGGCGGCGTGCCACCCGATCCAAACAACATATCCATGGCGGCGTGCCACCCGATCCAACCATATACCCGTGGCGGCGTGCCACCCAATCCACACATAATAATCTAAAGAAAACACACATCGAGACGTAACGCTTNCTAAAGAAAACACACATCGAGCCGTAACGCTTATACTCACGAAATTCCCGAATATCAACCATAAGCACGCCAAGTGCATAATACAAATCCTGGGGAGACAGGTAGCATCACGCATTACAAAACTCAAGCACAACTAAGGTGCGATATATGATCTTCATCTCGAGAGCCATCCTCCTCACATAATTCCACAAACCATACGGGACCTCAATGTGAGTGCAAATAATCAAACCACCTCACAACCCACCCTGTATAATATAGATTACACGGAATAGCTGATGACAGAAATAACATCCAAGTCCCGAAGACCCTTCCGAAAACAATGTTATGTTGAGGTGAGCATATCCGGCCTGATATAGATCCCACATTCACATTTAGATCCATCCATGGACCTCAAAATGATTCTGATCATACCATGCTTGGCTAAATAGCCCTTCAAGGGCCCATAATGACCTATTCATGACACATAAGAACAACCGTCAAATCCGGAACAAACTTCCGCATTCCACAACCAAATGAACCAAGCGCCCTTTAGGCATAAATTCTCATATTAGCGATAGTGCCATAATCTCCATACTTGGCTTTAAATCTTTAACCAATCAAGTGACTACAGGTCACATTTATAAAATCTTCCCGTGGGATACACTCCCACGACCTTCCGCATCAGGTAACAAGTCTGCACATCCATACCACCGGTCATACTAATGCTGTAAAACAAATCAAGAAGCTGCAAATCAGTACACAAAGCCTCTTACACAAGACCTCTATTTCAGGGGACGCTAAGGACAATACTAGCTTACTCTAAACATCTAAATTCTTCCCTGCTTATCCGAGCTCGTGACATTCTTGTCAACACCGAACCGCAACCTTGATTCTCAGCTTCTAATTTTCCATGTCGCTCACTGCACCTAACATGCCAATACGTGAGAGTACCAGAATTTCATAATAACCCGTGAGCCACTAATAGGATAAATACTTCATCATATAGAAACCTTTTACTTAACTCATTTCAGGAGAACCATTGCAACACGTGACTGAATTCATATGACTGCAGAAAATATAATCCTCAAGTAGTGGTCTAAACCTCCATAACTCTCCTTGGAACCATCTACACATAACAAGCCTTAAGAATTGAATGCCTCTAAATAAATCAATCATGGTGGCCGTCAAGTATCGCGCGCACCGCCACAAATCACATGCATAACTCAACACGCTGAAGGAACTGATCATTGCCACCGTCATACAAATTCAACCATTGCTAACCGATCCGACTTCTTCTAATTTACTCTGGACTTGCCTTAGGAATAATAATAATAGCTCCATTTAAAATATCATGAACCCAAATCTGCACTCATCCAGAGTCACCTTATTTAACGAGACCACGGTGTCTCCAAAACCCACGAACCATCTCATACCCTTCTTATGCGCATATTTGCATCTTCAACTGATACACCCATTCAGAAAATCCCTCTATGAATCCGAAGTTATTTTCTTCCATTCCTCCAGTGCCACACCGCAGACCGAAGATAGCGTAGAACACTCCAAGCCCCTTTCGTCAACCACTGCAAAAGCTCGATACTTAACCATACTACAGACTCGAAATCCTTAGGTGCCGCACTTTACATTTTTGAACCCACTAGGACCATTGTTGAAATTCACCCACTTTGACTTGTTCCCAATTATGATCAAACTCCAAGGCCCTGCTAGCATATGAACACCTTCTCAAAGAAGCAACCGGATTAATTCCTTTCCTAGTACGTCACATCTACACGAAGAATAAACTCTGAGTCTTCCCAAAACCTGAACACGAATCAACAAGGCCAAATATAGCGCACATTCGCCCAAATCCTTTGCTCAAATTACCACTGATATTTGCTTTCCTTAGTCCTAATAACCCACCAATTCACTGATAACCAGAAACCGCACAAGTTGACAACTACGCAATCCAATCATAGACGGTGGGGCTCTCTCAATTAGCTTGAAGCTACAATTACATAACCCTGAGACCCGCCAAGGTTCCTTCTTCCCTATTGACATCATCTAAAAGTCTAACAACGCATTCCAAACTTGAAGTCATGTTGCATCCAAATAAAATCCACGGTCATAGTCACTGCCCATCATGATTCCCAAATTGCTCTAAGCTTCCCTCAAGGCATGTGGCTATCCTACCATGGAACCCATATGCTACTCTGCCACTCTTCCACTTTGGTCAAACCCTCTCCTTTAAGCAACTCCTCAACTTATACTTTTCACACTTAACCTTCTATTAATTCAACCACCGCAAAATACCTCCCACGTGTACTTCCTCGTCCTTCACTGCCTAATTGTTGCTCCAAACCCGAATCCTCTCTCTGTAATATCCGAACACATAATTCGCCACCATATCTATACCTCTCAGAAGATCATCTTTCTCGAGCCATCAATACCAGAAGTACCAATTCGATTCTGAAACTGCTACACTCCGTTATCTTTGGCAACCGCATCTCAAGCGCGGTTTCACATCACCTTGCCCCGAAGGCAATTTAAAGAAGACCATAACACCGACGAGCTTAACACACTCAATCAAGGACGATGACACCACATCACAGATGAAAATTCTACCACGCTCAAAGTACCAAGTCTCGTTACTCCATAAACCCAAACACTCATAGTCCGATTGACTTTCCTCCGCTGGAAATAAAACATTGAGCCTCTAAATCCCGCACTGAGTAAAACCTCCTTTCATGTCATTCATTGCCTCGATGCATAGACATGCATCCTACCGTTACACAATCATGGTGCGATAACAACGCACGAATCATTATAATAATCAATGCCAAATCTCAAAACCATAGGAAATACTGATGCTGAGCTGAAACGACAGGACGACCTTCCGCAATGAGATGGTAATAGCCCAATCAAACACACAGGCAGAGACATCCTGCACCACCTCTATAGTACCATGACAAATTCCTCGATTCCCAAACTATAAAAAGCGCTTCACGCTGCATAAGATCGAATAGAAAAGAAATAAAGGTTCCAGCCTCAAAAGAATCAATTCGCACGATGAGGAATCAAGAAGGGAAGTGCTCCTAACAGTCTTGTAGCCTCTCAAAGATAAGTACAGATATTTCCGTACCGATCCGCAAGACTCTACTAGACTCGTTTATGACTCGTGAGACCTAAATGAACCTAGCGCTCTGATACTATGTTTTCACAACCCAAAATCCATTAAGGTCCTGATGGCACCGGACACCGCTGTCAGGGAAGCTAAAAATAAATACTTGATTTGGTTCTCGTTTTAATATTTTGAAATCATATTTTTCCTTTCATTAAATAGTAGAAGATGGAATTTACAGAGTAAATGATAAAAGTTTTTAACATTTCAATACAGAACAACTCATAATCACCCCAAAACCCAGTGTCACAAGTGCATGAGCATTAACTAGAAATGTAAAATAAAATATAGCATCTGTCCGGAATACAAATTTGGATAGGAGAAATATAAATACTCTGAAAGAGACTCTGCCGGCTGCGGGTCGTAATGTGGAACACATCTCACGTAAGTCCCCACATGCATACACGCCTCTGCTCTTACAAGGCCATTAGTCACATATGCATCTACAAAAAATGTGCAGCAAGTGTAGTATGAGTACGTAATCAACGTGTACCCGATAAGTATCTAGCATAACTGCGGAGAAGTAGTGACGAGGGATCAACATCGACACTCACTAGTGGTCCAATAATATCAAGTACAGTAAGGAGGTGAGCAAATATGAGACAAAGTAAATAAATGGAATAAACAAGTATAATTATGTGGTACAACTATCCTCCTTACAATAAACTCAAGCTCTTAACTAGCAAATTCCTCCTCTACCGGAGCATATATATACACACACACACACACACACTGGATCTCACCAAGCACTTTGTTATAATTCGAATCAGGAGGAAATTTACAGATGCCCCGGCTTCTTGCCAAATATTATGTACGATTCCATGAGGATATGATATAGGAAATGTCGAGGCGTACGGCCTGATCTAACATATATATTTAAACTGTGCACTACTGAGGGTCGAACGGACCAAACCGTAAATACATCTATTAAACTGCCGAGGCGAACGACCCACTCTCATGAGAGTGTGGTACATAAATTCTGCCGAGGCGAACAGACCGATCCCATAAGAGTGAAATACAAATTCCTGCCGAGGTGAACGGCCTGATCCCATAAGAGTGAAATACAAATTCCTGCCGAGGTGAACGGCCCGATCCCATAAGAGTAAGAAGCTTTGACGGGTCCTTGACCCCACTCACGAATAAA
>AWOL01S0114617.1:0-18707 GCA_000715115.1 Nicotiana otophora
CTTCGCAATCGCGAAGCATTTCCCGCGATCGCACAAAGGAGCATCTGGGCAGATTATAAATTTCAAAAATGAGGGTTAGCGTGTTATTTCACATTTGGACTTTGGGAGCTCGGATTGAGGCGAGTCTTGGAGGGATTTTCAAGAAATTGATTGGGGTAAGTGATTTTAACTCGGATTTGGTTAATATACATGAATCTATCATTGTTTTTAATATTTAATTAGTATTTTGGGTTGGAAAATTGGGGGGAAATTGTAGAAATTTCATAGACTTTAATTTGAGGATTTGAAGATCGAGTTGAGATCGGAATTGAGTAATTTTGATATGGTTGGACTCGTTGTTGGAGGGTGTTTGGATTTTGTTGATTTTGTTGGATTCTGAGATGTGGGCCCGAGGTTGACTTTTTGTGTTGAAGAACCTAGCTTTATCATATGGAATTAATTCCTATAGCTTGTTTTGATTGTATTAAGTTATTTGCGGCTAGATTCGAGTTGTTCAGAGACCGATTCACAAGGCAAGGGCTTGTTGGAGTAGAGATTTGTGCGGGTTGAGGTAAGTAACCCTTCTAAAGTTAGTTATGAGGGTATGGATCCCTGGAATACATGTTATGTGATTGTTGTTGAAGTGATGCACATGCTAGGTAACGGGCGTGTGGGTATGCACTATAGTAATTGTGACTCGGTTGATTATGTAGAACTGTGTAGTCATCTAATCTTGTTATTATTCATGTATTCTCCACGTGTTAGAGAAATTGAGATGTGATTTATGTTAGAAGTCATGTTTAGGCAATATGATGATGTTGTTGGGACCCACATAGGTCATTTTGTTATTGAATTATTTGCTTAATTTGCAATTATACACTCAGTCACATCTATCATTTGCATATCACTTTTCGGTCTCCATTGCCATTTATTGTTACATCATAGTATCATTGTTTGGGCTGAATGTCATGAGATTTGTGAGCCCGAGGGACTGGACAGATTGATGACTGAGTGAGGTCAAGATCTTGATTGTGAGTAATATTTATGGGATCGGGCAACACACTACAGCAGGCTTTATTGATTCATGCCATGATTGGCTTACATTAGCGCTTGGGCAGGATCCGCCCCTTCGGAGTCTGACATACCAGCAGTGAGCGCAGGTACCTACTGAGTGCGAGTGTGGAGTGCGAGTGCCGAGTGATTAAGACGGCTGAGTGATTGACAGTGTTGAGCGACTAGGAGTATTGAGTGACTAGAGTACTAAGTGATTGAGCGTGTTGAGTGAGATTGAATACTCTGAGAGTATGTATATGACTTTAATGTGTTGCATTATAGTTGACATGCATATTTGACATGTAGATATAGAGATGTAACATTCCTCATATCAGTCACACTTAGCATATTTTATCCGTATGTGTTGAAGTTAACTGTTAAACTTGAATGCATGTCTACATTTCTGTGCTGTGTAAAAACTAATTATGAGATTTCTCTGAGTTATTACTGTCATATATGTACTGTTATAATATGGATTTGGATTGTACCTTTCTGAGCTCGTCATTGCTTTCAACCCAAGGTGAATCCTGTTACTTATTTAGTACATTGGGTCGGTTGTACTCATACTATACTCTGCACTTCATGTGCAGATCCAGGTACTTTTGGGCACGGCGGTTGCTAGACTTAGAGTACTTCCGGCTTGGAGACATTTGAGGTCACTGCCTTAGCATTCGACCTCGACTCTCCTTCTCTTTTCTTTTATTTAGCATTGTTTTATTTATCTAGATAGTTGTTTTAGAAGTTTTGACTATGTTGATATTTAGTAGCTCATGTACTTAGTGACACCCAGATTTTGGGAATGTTGTATTTGTGTAGCAGTATTTCTTATCGACTATTTATGAGAGTTATTATTGTTAAACCTATTTTATCTTGTTTTCAATTTAAAAATATGTAGTTATTTATGGTTGTCGGCTTGACTAGTACTGTGATAGGCGCCATCACGACATGTTGAGTTTTGGGTCGTGACAAGTTGGTATCAGATCCTAGGTTACATAGGTCTCATGAGTCATGAGCAGGTTAAGTAGAGTCTTGCGGATCGTTACGGAGACGTCTGTACTTATCTTCCAGAGGCTACCGAACCATTAAGAAAACTTCACTTTCTTGTATTCTTGTCATGCGGATTTGTTGATTCCGGAAACTAAACTTTTATTATTATATTCTCTCACAGATTGTGAGGACACGTGCTACCAGAACGGGCGGACGGCCACCTGTATCACCAGATAGGGCCACGAGAGCCCGGGGTTTCGTTAGAGGCCGAGGTGTAGCTCGTATAGCAGCTAGAGCAGCACCTGTAGACCCACAAGTTGCTCCAGCTCTGGAGCAGATTCCAGATGTGGTTGAACCGATGGGACCAGCTCAGGCATCAGTTATGCCCATTGTGATTCCAGGCCTTCGGGAGGCTTTGGTCCAGATATTGACTGTATGCACTAGCCTTGCTCAAGCGGTTTTAGTTCCAGCCGCGACAGCTACTTCTCAGGCCGGGGGAGGTGCTCAGACTCCTACCGCCCGTACTCCAGAGCAGGTGGTTCAGGGACTTCAGACATCGGGGGCACTACCAGCCCAGCCGGTTCTAGTTGCTCAGGCCCAGGTGGGTCCACCGATGAGTGACGAGGAGCATAAGAGGCTAGAGAGGTTTGGGAGGCTCAGGACTCCATTATTTAGTGGGGCTGAGTCAAAGGAGAATTCTTGGACAGGTGCCAGCGGATTCTTCGCACAGCGGATATTCTGGAGACTAGCGGAGTCTCATTTACTACTTTTCAGCTGTCGGAGGCACTCTTCAGATGGTAGGAGGCCTATGAGTTAAGCAGTCCAATCGATGCTGCACCACTTACGTGGCACGAGTTCTCCGTTCTTTTCTTGAAGAAGTTTGTGCCACAGACCCGTAGGGAGGCATTGTGTAGGCAGTTTGAGCAGCTACGCCAGGAAGGTATGTCCGTGACCTAGTACGAGATAAGATTTTCAGATTTGGCTCGTCACATGATCTTATTGGTTTCCACATAGAGGGAGAGGATTAGGTGGTTCATTGATGGCCTCAACTATAGACTACGCTTCGCCATTACTCGGAAGATCATATCAGGTGCTAGGTTCGATGAGGTGGTTGATATTGCTAGACGACAAGAGCAGGTTCATAGTTAGGATCGTGACGAGAGGGAGGCCAAGAGGTCTCTTGGTTCGGTGGTTTCAGTGGTGTTTCTTCTAGGGGTCAGTTCCACCAAAGAAGGGGTCGTCCTTATAGGCTCGCTCAGATGACTTATCTGGTTCATCGTGGTGCATCAGCTAGCCATGGTTCATGCAGTACTCATCCGGATCAGTTATCTCTTAGTGCCCTCCCAGCTCAGAGTTCATCTCGTGCTCCATCAGTTCAGGGTTCGTTTGTACCAGGTCCTTCTAGTAGCTATTCTAGCTCTCGAGGATCGATTCAATCTCCACCATCATCGGGGAGTTGGTTCGAGTGCGGGGAGTTTGGACATGTGTGGAGGCAGTGTCCCTATCGTTTTAGAGGTCCAGTTCAGTAGAGGGTTCAGGTTATGACTTCTGCACCAATTACTTCACCACCCGCCCAGCCAGCTCGGGGTGGGGCTCAGGCAGCTAGAGGTCGCCCTAGAGGGGAAGGCCGATCAGGTGGCGATCAGGCTCGATGCTATGCTTTCCCTGCTAGGCCTGAGGTTGTTGCTTCAGACGCAGTGATCACATGTATTGTCTAAGTATGACACAGGGATGCTTCTATATTATTTTACCCTGGTTCCACTTATTCGTATGTATCATCATATTTTGATCATTATCTGGATATGTCCCATGAGTCCTTAGTTTCATATGTTCATGTATCTACACCAGTGAGTGATTCTATTATTGTGGACAGTGTGTATCGGTCATATGTGGTGACTATTGGGGGATTTGAGATTAGAGTTGATCTCTTATTTCTTAGCATGGTTGACTTTGACGTGATTCTGGGAATGGATTAGTTTTCCCTATATCATGCTATTCTGTATTGTCACGCTAAAACTGTGACATTGGCGATACTAGGGTTACCTAGGATCGAGTGGAGAGTTTCTCTGGAATATGTTCCCATCAGGGTGATTTCATATCTGAAGGCCCAACGGATGATTGGGAAGGGGTGTTTGTCATATTTGGCTTTTGTGAGGGATGTTGGTGCTGATACTTCTACTATTGATTCTGTTCCGGTAGTGCGAGAATTTTCGGATGTATTTACTGCAGACTTGTCGGGCATGCCACCAGATAGGGATATTGATTTTGGTATTGACTTGGTGCCGGGCACTCAGCCAATTACTATTCCTCTATACTGTATGGCACCAACAGAGTTGAAGGAATTGAAAGAGCAGCTTCAGGAGCTTCTTGATAAGGGGTATATTAGGTCTAGTATGTCGCATTGGGGTGCGCCGGTTCTGTTTGTGAAGAAAAAGGATGGTATTATGCAGATGTGCATTGATTATAGGCAGTTGAACAAAGTTACAATTAAGAACAAGTATCATTTGTCGCGCATTGATGACTTATTTGACCTGCTTCCGGGATCTAGATTGTTCTCTAAGATTGATTTGAGGTCTGGGAATCACCAGTTGAAGATTCGGGACTCGGATATTCTAAAAACGGCATTCAGGATCCATTATGTTCACTATGAGTTACTTGTGATATCGTTTGGTCTGACTAATGCCCCAGCAGCATTCATGCATCTAATGAACAATGTGTTCCATCCATATCTTTATTCGTTTGTCATAGTATTTATTGATGATATCGTGGTGTACTCACATAGCCAGAGGAGCATGCACATCATCTGAGGATCGTACTACAGAGGTTGAGGGAGAAGAAGCTTTATGCCAATTTATCCAAGTGTGAGTTTTGGCTCAGTTTAGTGGCATTTTTGGGGCACATGGTGTCCACTAAGGGGATTAAGGTGGATCCGAAGAAGATCAAGGCAGTTCAAAGTTGGCCTAGATTGTCTTCAGCTACTGAGATTCGGAGTTTTCTCGGCTTGGCCGGATATTATCGTTGCTTCGTTGAGGGTTTCTCATCTATTGCAACACCTTTGACTAGGCTGACCTAGAAGGGTGCTCCATTCAGGTGGTCAGATGAGTGTGAAGGGACCTTTCAAAAGTTCAAGACTGCCTTGACCACAAATGCAGTTCTAGTCTTGCCTTCGGCATCGAGTTCTTATACAATGTATTGTGATGCTTTTCGGATTGGTATTAGGTGTGTCTTGATACAGGAGGGTAGAGTGATTGCTTATGCTTCATGTTAGTTGAAGCCTCATGAGAAGAACTACCCCATTCAGGATTTAGAGTTGGCAGCCATCGTTCATACATTAAAGATTTGGAGGCATTATCTCTACAGCGTGTCATGTAAGGTATTTACGGATCATCAGTCTTCAGCACTTGTTCAAAACAAAGGATCTCAATTTGAGGCAGTGGAGATGGTTGGAGCTGCTAAAGGACTATGATATTACCATTTTGTATCATCTCGGGAAAGCCAATATGGTGGCGGATGCCTTGAGTAGGAAGGCGGTGAGTATGGGTAGCCTTGCATTTATTCCTGTTGGTGAGAGACCGCTTGCATCATATGTTCAGGCCTTGGCCAATTAGTTTATGAGGTTAGATGTTTCGGAGCCTAGTCGGATTCTACCTTGTGTTTTTTCTCAGTCTTCCTTATATGATCGTATCAGAGAGCATCCGTATGATGACCCATATTTGCTTGTACTTAAGAACACGATGATGCCAAGGAGGTTTTCATTAGGAATGATGGGGTGTTACGGATACAGGGTTGGAATTGTGTGCCCAAGTGGATGGGTTATGTGAGTTGATTCTTGAGGAGGCCCACAGTTTGCGGTATTCCATTTATCTGGGTAACGCGAAGATGTATCAGGACTTGAGGCAACACTATTGGTGGAGGATAATGAAGAAAGATATAGTGGAGTTTGTAGCTCGATGCTTAAATTATCAGCATATGAAGTACGAGCACTAGAGGCCGGGCGGTTTGCTTCAGAGGCTTGAGATTCCGGAGTGAAATTGGGAGTGTAACACCATGGACTTCGTAGTTGGATCCCACGGACTTTAAAGAAGTTTGATGCTATTTAGGTAATAGTGGACCGATTGACTAAGACTACTTTTTTGATTCAAGTTGTGACTACCTACTCTTCGGAGCGGTTGGCTGAGATCTATATCTACAAGATTGTTCACCTTCATGGTGTGCCAGTGTCCATTATTTCAGATCGGGTCACACAGTTCATATCGCAGTTTTTGAGAGCAGTGCAGCGAGAGGTAGGAACACGGTTGAGTTGAGTACAGCATTCAGCCCTCAAATGGACGGACAGTCCAAGCGGACTATTCAGATATTGGAGGATATGCTACGTGATTGCGTCATGGATTTTGGGTATTCTTAGGATCTGTATCTGCCGCTTGCAGAGTTTTCCTACAACAACAGCTAACAATCGAGTATTCAGATGGCTCTGTATGAGGCCTTGTATGGGAGGCATTGTCAGTCTCTGGTTGGTTGGTTTGAGTTGGGTGAGGCTAGGCTATTGGGTACTGTCTTAGTTCAGGATACTTTGGAAAAGGTTAAGTTGATTTAGTATCAGCTTCGCACGGCACAGTCTAGACAGAAGAGTTACGCCGATCAGAAGTTTTGTGATGTTGCCTACGTGGTAGGGGAGAAGGTATTGCTCAGAGTTTCACCCATGAAGGGTGTTATGAAATCAGGAAGAAGGGCAAGTTGAGCCCTTGGTATATTGGCTCTTTTGAGGTGCCTGAGAGGATTGGAGAGGTGGCTTACAAGCTTGCATTGCCACCTAGTCTATCGAGTATTCATCCAGTATTTCATGTCTCCATGCTTCGGAAGTATTTAGTTGATCCGTCTCATGTTTTAGACTTCAGCACAATTTAGTTAGATGGTGATTTGACTTATGATGTAGAGCCGGTGGCCATTTTGATCGGCAGGTTCGAAAGTTGAGGTCAAAGAATATAGCTTCACCGAAAGTGTAGTGGAGAGGGCAGCCAGTCAAGGAGGCTACTTGGGAGACCGAGCGGGATATGTGGAGCAGATATCCATGCCTATTTGAGACTCCGTGTATGATTCTAGACTCGTTCGAGGATGAAAGTTTGTTTAAGAGAGGGAGAATGTAATGACTAGGCCGGTTGTTTTGAGTATTATAGCCATGTTCCCCCATTTATTTCTTATTCTGTGCTCATTTGTTATTATGTGACCTACTGGGATGGTTGGTTTTCGGGGATGTTTCAGAATGAGTTGGGATACTTAGTCCCAAGGTTTGAAGCCTACGTTGAAAAGGTTGACCGGATGTTGACTTATGTGTAAATGACTCTGGAATACAGTTTTTATGGTCCTGATAGCTCCGTATGGTGATTTTGGACTTAGGAGTGTGTCCGGATATTGATTTGGAGGTCCGTAGATGATTTTGGCATGAATTGGTAAAAGTTAGAAAAGTTAAAATTTGGAGAGTTGAAAAGTTTGACCGAGAGTTGACTTTGTTGTTACCGGTCTGGAATTTTAGTTCCAGAAGTTGGAATAGGTCCGTTGTGTCATTCATGACTTGTGTGCAAAATCTGAGTCAATCAGAGTTAGTTTGATAGGTTTCGGCATCGATTGTAGAAGTTGGAAAGTCATTAGTTTCAATATATTGAATTGGGGTACGATTCGTATTTTTGATTTTATGTGATGTGATTTGAAGCCTCGACTAAGTTCGTATGATGTTTTAGGATATGTTGGTATATTTGGATGGGGTCCCGGGGGCCTCGGGGGTGATTCGGATCATGTTCAGCTCACATTTGGACTTTGAGGAACTGCTGGTTTCCTCTTTCGCGATCGCGGAGAAGAGGACGCGATTGTGAAGAGTTGTTGTTGGCAGTGGAGGAAAATGTTCTACGCATTCGCGGAAGTTGGTCAGCAATCATGGAGCTTTGGGCAGTGGTACTACGCGAACACGAGGGTTATACCCCGTTCGCGAAGAAGGAAGGAGGGGTGGCTAGAAGCAACGTGTTTGTTCATCGCGATAGCATGTTGGAGTTCTGCGTTCACAAAGGGTTGATTTGAAAGCTTGTATTTTTGTGCTTCACGATCGCGTAGCATTTCCCGTGATCGCGAAGAGGAGCATCTGGGCAGATTATAAATTTCAAAAATGAGGGTTAGAGTGTAATTTTACATTTGGACTTTGTGAGCTCAAATTGAGGCGATTCTTGGAGGTATTTTCAAGGAATTGATTGGGTAAGTGATTCTAACTCGGATTTGGTTAATTTACATGAATCTATCATTATTTGTACCATTTAATTAGTATTTTGGGTTGAAACAATTGGGAACAATTGTAGAAACTTCATAGACTTTAATTTGAGGATTTTGAAGATCGAGTTGAGATCGGAATTGAGTAATTTTTCTATGGTTTGACTCATTGTTGGAGGGTGTTCGTATTTTGTTAATTTTGTCGGATTCCGAAACGTGGGCCCGAGGTTAATATTTTGGGTTGACTTTTTGACTTTTGTTAAAGAACCTAGCTTTATCATATGGAATTGATTCCTATAGCTTGTGTTGATTGTATTAAGTTGTTTGCGGCTAGATTCAATTCGTTTGGAGGTCAATTCGCAAGGCAAATGCTTGTTAGAGTAGAGATTTGCACGGGTTGATGTAAGCAACCCTTCTAAACTTGGTTCTGAGGGTATGAATCCCTAAAATACGTGTTATGTGGTTGGTGTTGAGGTGACGCACATACAAGGTGACGGGCGTGTGGGCTTGCACTGTAGTAATTGTGACTCGGTTGATTCTGTGGAACTGTGTAGTCATATAATCTTGTTATTATTCATGTATTCTCTATATGTTAGAGAAATTGAGTTGTGATTCATGTTAGAAATCATGTTTAAGCTATATTCTGGTACTGTTGGGACCCACAGAGGTCATTTTGTTGTTGAATTATTTGCTTAATTTGTAACTATACACTCAGTCACATCTATCATTTGCATATCACCTCTCAATCTCCATTGTCATTGATTGTTACATCATGTTATCATTGTTTGGGCTGAATGTCATGAGAGTTTTGAGCCCGAGAGACTGTAGAGATTGATGACTGAGTGAGGCTGAGAGCCTGTTTATAAGTGATATTTATGGGATCGGGCTACATGTCATAGCGGGCTTTATTGATTCATACCATGATTGGCTAATGTTAGCGCTTGGGCAGAATCCTCCCCTCCGGAGTCTGACATACCAGCAGTGAGTCCGGGTACCTACTGAGTGCGAGTGCCGAGTGCGAGTGTCGGGTGATTGAGAGCACTGAGTGATTGAGAGTGCTGAGCGAGATTGAATACTCCAGGAGTATGTATATGACTTTATCATTGTGTTGCATTACATTTGACATAGATATAGAGATGTAACATTCCTCATATCAGTCACACTTGGCATATTTTATCTGTGTTGAACTTAACTATTAAACTTGAAAGCATGTCTATATTTCTGTATTGTGTACAAAATGATTATGAGATTTCTCTGAGTTATTACTACCATTTTTCTTGTCATATTTGTACTATTATAATCTGGATTTGGATTGTACCTTTCTGAGCTCGTCACTACTTTTAGCCCAAGGTTAGTCCTGTTACTTATTGAGTACATTGGGTCGATTGTACTTATACTACAATCTGCACTTCATATGTAGATCTTGGTACTTTTGGGCACGGCAGTTGCTAGACTTGGAGTACTTCCGTCTTGGAGGCTTTTGAGGTAGTTGCCTTGGCGTCCGCAGACCCTGACTTTCCTTCTCTTTTCTTTTATTTAGCATTGTTCTATCTATGTAGATAGTTATATTAGAAGTTTTGACTATGTTAATATTTAGTAGCTCATGTACTCAGTGACACCCGGATTTTGAGAGTGCTGTATTTGAGTCGCAGTATTTCTTATCGACTATTTATGAGAATTATTGTTGTTAGACCTGTTTCATCTTGTTTTAAATTTAAAAGTGAGTAGTTATTTTTGGTTGTCGACTTGCCTAGTAATATGATAAGTATCATCACGACATGTTGAGTTTTGGGTCGTGACATTACCTCTCCCAGTACTTCTTTCGCCTACCTCTTGAACGAACCGATCGATTATTTTGAGCTTTAGCGTTCTGTTCAATGGTTCGAGGTCTTGAGTTACTTCATATTGTGTAATGTGACTTGCGTGCATGGTCGAATTTTATTTTCGGATGTTTCTAGATTTATTTGGATGAGCGATTCTCATTTTAGAAGCTTAAATTAAAAATGTTGATCAAGATTTGATTTTTGTGAAAACAACCCAGGAATGGTATTTTGATGACTCTGGTAGGTTCGTATCCTGATTTTGGCTTTGGAAATCCCTAGGCTGATTTGACCTGTTTTGTCGAAAGTTGACAATTTAAAGGTTTAGAATTTTGATTGTATGTTGTCTTCATGGCTATCGTATTCAGATTTTAATTTTGGGACTTGGAATAAGTCTATTTTATTATTTGGAACTTGTGTTGATGTTTGGTGTGGAGCCCCGAGAGCTCGGGTGAGTTTCGGACACGTTCCAGAGTGTTTGTAGAAGGTTTAGCTGTTACTAGTGCTCTATTATCTCATTTGCCAGGTTTTCGTCGCATTTGTGATAACCGCATTTGTGAGATCCTTCTTGCTTTTGCGATGTTGGGCTGGGAACAGGGGATTTGCATTTGCGATGCAAACGTCGCAAATGCGACCATCGCTTTTACGGAGTTTCGGTCGCATCTGAAACTCAGGGTTGCTGGGGAGGGACCCCACTTTTGGGAGGAAATCATCATTTTTTCGAAAACTGGCAGTGTGCTTTTGCGAGCAAGTTATCGCTTTTGCGATGACCAGCGATCTACGCATTTGTAAAGAAGTATGTCGCAAATGCGATTTTAGCAATACTTCTTAGGGTTCACTTTTGCAGACATTTCTTTTCTTTTGGAAGTGTCGCATTTGCGAACCCCAGAACGGAAATGCGACATCTGAATCTTGTTTATAACTGAGTATTACGGAACTTAGCTTCATTTTATCATATTTTGGAGCCCTAGACTCGGTAGGAGACAATTGTGAGGAGGAATTTTCATCTACAATCATTGGGTAAGTGATTCTGATAAATTTTCAACTATTTTACATGATTATATATGAGATTTAACATCAATTTTGTGAGAATCAAAGTGCAATTTTGAGAAATGTTGTCTAAGTTTTGAAAAAATGAGAATTTGGATTTTGAGAATCGATTTGGATTCGGATTTGAAAACAAAACATATATATGGACTTATGGGATTATGGGTAGTCGAAATCTACCCTTGGACCGGGGTTTTGACTGGGCAGACCTGAGTTGTTGTTGACATTTGGGGAATTGTATAAAGATCATAGCTTTATTAATTGGAATTGCTTTCTCTTGCATTGTTTGATATTATTAAGTCATATTTGGCTTAGATTTGAGCCGGGTGGAGGTGAATTTTAAAGAAATAGCTATTTTGGAGTGTTGATTTAGTCTAATTGAGGTAAGTATCTTGCCTAACTTTGTGTAGGAGAACTACCCCATAGGGATTGGTTTGATTGCACTATTTGAATTACGTGAAAGGCATATACATAAGGGGACAAGTGTGTACACTGCCCTATATATGGAAATTTGACCGGAATAGACTCTTAGGTTTCTTATGTACATTAAATTGAAGCTGCCCTATTATGTTATATCCTCTACTATTAAATTTACTCTTATATGCTTTATTTGAAGTTGTTAGTTCATGTTCTATATTTTATTGCCAAATATACTCATATATGTTTTAATTGGAGTTGTTGCCTCTTTTATTGTCATGTTATCTCTTTCATAGTTGATTTATTCGTATTTGAAGTCGATGTTACATGTTATCTCTCTAGTTGATGAAATAATCTTACTTGAAGTCATTATTACTTGTTATGTCTTTCATTGTTGAGCTTATTCTTTCGTTTCATTGTATTGTTGTAATTCTTGTGTTGATTTACTTGTCATACACTCGTGTAATTGTTGTTCTTGTAGTACTCAGTGTTGTTAAGTCATCTATGTATGGTTGTGGTATTGGAATTATTGTTATGGAAACGTTGTGGTATTTGGGCACATGTCGTGCGAGTTGTTATATTATGTTGTTATGTTTTTGGCACATATGGGATTGTTGAGAGGATTGCTGGGGTGTTTGCACGTGAGTTGTCCGTGTTATTGGTATTATTGATATTTGCACATACGGCACGACAAGACGGGCTATATATGTTAGATTTTCGCATGTGGCGAGACAAGGTGGGATAATTATCTATGCGCGTGTGTAGAGACAATGCGGACATTTACTTTATTGTTACGCACGCGACGAGACAAGGGAGGCTATGTTGTGAATGATTTGTGATGGCCTGTGGGCATTGTCATTTATGATATTTGTGTGGTGGAGTGACTATCTTGTGTGAGTCATGCATATTACGAGTTTTTGTTATGTTGTTTCCAATGAGCTATTCGGTGTCTCTGATCTTACTTGTTGGCTCGAGCTATGGTAGTACACTTGCACAAGCATACACCATAATATGTCACCTATATCGGTCAAGAGTAAAATTCTTGATGTCCATTGAACATGTATGTGTACTTTGGTATATCTGCCTTCTGTGTAACATATTGTTACTATTGGCATGTAAGTTGTCCGTACGGATATGAGATATTGTTATTGTTGGCATGTGAGTTGTCCTTGCGGACATGAGATATTATCACTATTGGCACGTGAGTTGTCCGTGCCGGTATGAAGTTATTATTAATGAAATTAGCACGTGAATTGTCGGTGCGGTTGTGATTGATTATGTGGGCACGAGATGTCAAGCGATCGTGATTCGTGATTTTAGACCCATGATTTTGATTATGAGGTGTGGTACCTCGAGGTGATTCTTGTGTAAACCTTGTGTAAGAATGGTTGTTTATTGGATGTTACTTGTTTTCCTTACTAGGGTTTACTGGTACTTTAACTGTGTGTTGATTACTTTACGGCGTTTGTACCTATTTACTCCTTGTTTCTATTTGCTGCTTCTACTTTCCATTTGCTACTGTTATATTGTTATTCTTTCCATGTTTGGCTTTATATTGATATTCGTTCCTCTGTTAGTTTTATATCGATACTTGTACAGGTTATTATGTCTAATATGTATCTTGATTGTTCCTCGTCACTACTCCAATGAGTTTAGTCTTGATACTTACTGGGTTCCATTGTGGTGTACTCATGCTATGCTTGCTGCACATTTTTATGCAGATCCAGGTACTTTGGAGCATGCTGGTCGTTAGATAGTTGATCGTGTATTGCTGCAGAGACATCAAGGTATACATGCCGTCGCGTCTGCGGGCCTCGGGGTCACCTTTTGAAGTTTTATATTGTTACTGTTTACTTCTATTCCAAATATTAATGTATTTGATATTCTTAGTTACTCTTAGAAAGGCTTATGACTTATACTACCGATCTTGGGATATTGTACATCTATTGATGGTTGTTGGTTATGTATAGTAATTATCGGTTCATGTTTAATGATTAACTGGTTTAAATCTGTTACTAACTCACTATGTGTTAGGCTTACCTAGTCCTAGGGACTAGGTGTCATCACAATTCCTATGGAGGAATTTTTGGTCGTGAAAAATTTGTATCTGAGATGTAGGTTCATAGGTGCTACGGGTCATAAGCAAGTTTAGTAGAGTCTTGCAGATCAGTACGGAGACGTCTTTACGTATGTTCGAGAGGCTGCGGAACTATTAGGAAACATCACTTCTTTCATTCCTATCGTGCGAGTTTATTGATAACCGAGTTTGAGCCTTTGTCATTCTAGTCTCTCACAGCTAGTGAGGACTCAAGTTGCGATTACCCATGATACTGCCCCTAGAGTCGGTGTTGCTAGGGGCTAAGGCAAAGGCTGAGGAGGAGAACGTGCTACAGCTAGAGCACCTATCAGAGCAGCAACTGAAGAACTACTAGTAGCTCCGACTAGGGGACAGATACCGGAGGCACCTGTGGTCACCCCTGGACTTCAAGAGACTTTACTGCAGTTTCTGAGCATGTTTGGTACATTGGCTCAGGCGGGATTGATTCCAGCTGCACCAGCTACTTCACAGATCGAGGGAGGAGCTCTGGCTCCCGCCGCTCGTACTCCAAAGAAGCGGGTCCATATTGATCAAGTTCCGGGTGTTATGCCAGCAGAGCCTGTTATTTCGGTTCAGCCTGAGGTCAGGACAGAGGCATCTGAGGAGGAGCACCTGAGACTTGAGAGGTTCAAGAAGTATCACCCTCCTACTTATAGTGGCGCAGTTACTGAGGATGCACATGGTTTTCTAGACAAGTGCCTCTATATTTTCTATACCATGGGCATTGCGGAGGTAAGCGGAGTTGTTTTTAGTACATTTCAGTTGTTTGGAGCAACATATCAGCTGTGGCAGGCTTTTGAGGAGGGTAGGCCAGCAGATGCAGTGCCAAACACTTGGACTCAATTATTAGAGATGTTTTTTAGGGAGTTTGTTCCCCAGACCCTTCGGAATGCGTGGCGCACAGAGTTCGAGCAGCTGTGTCAGGACACTATGGCAGTGTCGGAGTACGCCATCAGATTCAGCGAGTTGTCCTGACATTTACCTACTTTGGTTTCTATAGTTATAGAATGCGTTCGCAAATTCATTAAGGGGCTTAGTTACGATATCAGATTCAACATGGCTCAGGAGTTGGAGACGGATACTCTATTTTAGCTGGTGGTGGACATCGTTTGCAGGTTGGAGGCATGCGCGACAAGGAGAGAGAGGACAGGGAGTCGAAGAGGCCTCATGGATCGGGAGGATCGACTGATCCCTACTTTATAGGTAGATGTTTTATGGTTCAGCCGGTTCAGTTTGGACTTCAGGTTTCACGTGGTGTTTCATATATCCATAGGTTCCATAGTACCCTTTCCGAACAGCTTTCCTACTTTTTAGACTCTTAGGTTTCTTATGTACATTAAATTGAAGCTGCCTTATTATGTTATATCCTCCATTGTTAAATTTACTCTTATATGCTTTATTTGAAATTGTTAGTTCATGTTCGATCTTCTATTGCCAGATATACTCATATATGTTTTAATTGGATTTATTGCCTCTTTTATTGTCATGTTATCTCTTTCATAGTTGATTTATTCGTATTTGAAATCGATGTTACATGTTATCTCTCTAGTTGTTGAAATACTCTTACTTGAAGTCATTATTACTTGTTATGTCTTTCATTGTTGAGCTTATTCTTCCATTTCATTGGATTGTTGTAATTCTTATGATGATTTACTTGTCGTACCCTCGTATAATTATTGTTCTTGTAGTACTCGGTGTTGTTGAGCCATCTATGTGTGGTTGTGGTATTGGAATTGTTATTATGGAAATGTTGTGGTATATGGGCACATGTCGTGCGGGTTGTTATATTGTGTTGTTATGTTTTTGGCACATATGGGATTGTTGAGAGGATTGTCGGGGTGTTTACACATGAGTTGTCCATGTTATTGTTATTATTGATAATTGCACATGTGGCGTGACAAGGCGGGCTAAATATGTTGGATTTTCGCATGTGGCGAGACAAGGTGGGATAATTATCTATGCGCAATTGGCGAGACAAGGCAGATATTTACTTTATTGTTGCGTACGTAATGAGACAAGGGAGGCTATGTCAGGAATGAGTTGTGATGGCCTGGGGGCATTGTCATTTATGATATTTGTGTGGTGGAGTGACTATCTTGTGTAAGTCATGCATATTACGGGTTTTTGTTGTGTTGTTTCTAATGAGCTATTCGGTGTCTCTGATCTTACTTGTTGGCTCGAGCTATGGTAGTACACTTGCACAAGCATACACCATAATATGTCACCTATATCGGTCAAGAGTAAAATTCTTGATGTCCATTGATCATATACGTGTACTCTGGTATATCTGCCTTCTATGTAACATATTGTTACTGTTGGCATGTGAGTTGTCCGTGCGAAATGTGAGTTGTCCTTGCAGACATGAGATATTGTCACGTGAGTTGTTCGTGCGGGTATGAGGTTATTATTAATGAAATTAGCACGTGAGTTGTCGGTGCGGTTGTGATTGATTATGTGGGCACGAGATGTCAAGCGATCGTGATTCGTGATTTTAGACCCGAGATTTTGATTAGGAGGTGTGGTTCCTCGAGGTGATTCTTGTGTAATAACGGTTGATTATTGGATGTTACTTGTTTTCCTTACTAGGGTTTACTGGTACTTTAACTGTGTGTTGATTACTTTACGGTGTTTGTACCTATTTACTCCTTGTTTCTATTTGTTGCTTCTACTTTCCATTTGCTACTGTTATATTGTTATTCTTTCCATGTTTGGATTTATATTGATATTTGTTCCTCTGTAAGTTTTATATCGATACCTGCACAGGTTATTATGTCTAGTAGGTGTCTTGATTGTTTCTCGTCACTACTCCAATGAGTTGTCTTGATACTTACTGGGTACCATTGTGGTGTATCCATGTTACGCTTACTGCACATTTTTGTGCAGATCCAGGTACTTCAAAGTGTGCTGGTCATTAGATAGTTAATCGTGTATTGCTGCGGAGACATCAAGGTATACATGTCGTCGCGTCCGCGGGCCTTGGAGTCACCTTTTGAAGTTTTACATTGTTACTGTTTACTTCTATTCCAAACATTAATGTATTTGTTATTCTTAGTTACTCTTAGAAAGGCTTATGACTTGTACTACCGGTCTTGGGATATTGTACATCTATTGATGGTTTGTGGTTATGTATAGCAATTACCGGTTCATATTTAATGATTAACTGGTTTAAATGTGTTAGTAACTCACTATGTGTTAGGCTTACCTAGTCCTAGGGACTAGGTGTCATCACGACTCCTAAGGAGGGATTTTTGGTCGTGACAAGTTTGTATTTGAGATTTAGGTTCATAGGTGCTACGGGTCATAAGCAAGTTTAGTATAGTCTTGCAAATCGGTACGGAAACATCTTTACGTATCTTTGAGAGGCTATGGAATTATTAGGAAACTTCACTTCTTTCATTCCTATCGTGCGAGTTTATTGATTTCGGAGTTTAAGCCTTTGTCATTCTAGTCTCTCACAGCTAGTGAGGACACAAGCTGCGGTTACCCATGATGCTGCCCCCAGAGTCGATGTTGCTAGGGGCCGAGGCAGAGGCTAAGGATGAGAACGTGCTACAGCTAAAGCACCTGTTAGAGCAGTAACTGAAGAGCTACTAGTAGCTCCGACTGGGGGACAGATATCGGAGGCACATGTGGTCACCCCTAGACTTCAAGAGACTTTACCGTAGTTTCTGAGCATGTTTGGTACATTGGCTCAGGCGGGATTGATTCCAGCTGCACGAGCTACTTCACAGACCGAGGGAGGAGCTTTGACACCCGCCGTACTCCAAAGTAGTGAGTCCATATTGATCACGTTTCGGGTGTTATGCCAGGAGAGCCTGTTATTTCGGTTCAGTCTAAGGTCAGGCCAGAGGCATCTGAGGAGGAGCACCTGAGACTTGAGAGGTTCAAGAAGTATCACCCTCATACTTATAGGCAACAGTAGATTCAATAGAACCCATCAGAGACTGTCTAATATAATCCATTTATTAAATACCTTTGGAATATCTTTCATGGCTCTTGTTTTCTCTGAATATCAGAGTTTTCTAAAAGAAATATTATTTCTTTTTTAGAAACTTTCTCATATGACTTGATATCATCATTGTCATCCTTTGCAATGGAAGCAAAAGTATCACTTTGCTTAGCAGAAGTATCTTTCTGTTTTTGAGCAGTCAAATATGCCTGCAAATGTGCGTATAACGGACTAAGCTAAAACAATTGGGATTATAATATATATATATATTTAATATATATACTATACTATATATACATCTTACATATAGTATATAAGATGTATATATAGCTTATTGAATATATCTTATATATATATATATATACACATTCAATATATATACTATACTATATATACATCTTATATATAGTATATAAGATGTATATATAGCNAGTTTAAGCCTTTGTCATTCTAGTCTCTCACAGCTAGTGAGGACACAAGCTGCGGTTACCCATGATGCTGCCCCCAGAGTCGATGTTGCTAGGGGCCGAGGCAGAGGCTAAGGATGAGAACGTGCTACAGCTAAAGCACCTGTTAGAGCAGTAACTGAAGAGCTACTAGTAGCTCCGACTGGGGGACAGATATCGGAGGCACATGTGGTCACCCCTAGACTTCAAGAGACTTTACCGTAGTTTCTGAGCATGTTTGGTACATTGGCTCAGGCGGGATTGATTCCAGCTGCACGAGCTACTTCACAGACCGAGGGAGGAGCTTTGACACCCGCCGTACTCCAAAGTAGTAAGTCCATATTGATCACGTTTCGGGTGTTATGCCAGGAGAGCCTGTTATTTCGGTTCAGTCTAAGGTCAGGCCAGAGGCATCTGAGGAGGAGCACCTGAGACTTGAGAGGTTCAAGAAGTATCACCCTCATACTTATAGGCAACAGTAGATTCAATAGAACCCATCAGAGACTGTCTAATATAATCCATTTATTAAATACCTTTGGAATATCTTTCATGGCTCTTGTTTTCTCTGAATATCAGAGTTTTCTAAAAGAAATATTATTTCTTTTTTAGAAACTTTCTCATATGACTTGATATCATCATTGTCATCCTTTGCAATGGAA
>AWOL01S0114625.1:5967-19414 GCA_000715115.1 Nicotiana otophora
AGTAGCCAGAGACATTCCATTTGACATGTTGATAGACCCGCACCACCCAGGCCCAGATCCTACAGAGCCCACCGCAATAGCTAGCAAGTCCGAGGAGCCAAACCTTGTTGCTGAGGCAGTCCGTCAGAAGTTCACCAACCCAGCTAGTCCCGGACTTGAGGATGATGTGATCCAATTGGAGACTGAGGTCGGTTCCACTACTGGGGACACAAAGATGGCCACAGAGTTATAGGGACTTTTCTTCACTTTCACCCTTCTTATACTCTTATTTTACTAAGCATTAGGGACAATGCTTAATTTTATTTGGGGGGTGGGGGTGGAGTTTCTTTGATATTTTGATGATTCTGATTCTGTATTTTGATAACTATGACACATTTGGCTTGTAATTAACTTATTATTATTTTCTTCTTCTTTCTCATTATGTATATATTCTCTATATTCCCTCATTATGTATATTCGTTTAGCTTTCAATGGTTTTTTTAATTTTATAGCTTCTTTATCTTTATATTTGTCTTCTTTTTGACTTAGTAGCTTCTTTTGGATTTGCTTTTTCAATAAGTATCTTCTTTGTTCTTTAATAGCTTTGTTTTATGTTTTAGTGGATAATAATCCTTTGGTCTTCTTAATGCCACGGTTCTTTCCAAAGGTGGTTTTTGTTTGTGAACCGGGTTACTCTTCCATACGATGGATGGCGTGACAACCTTCTTAAGGGATTGAGTCCGTTTTTTGTAGTTAGGTAATCATAAGAGTAATAATGAATAAGAATACCTAATTAAGTCATGCTCAAAGAGTCAAAGATGCTTCACTTGGTACCAACACACTTAACTACGTGCTTATGGTTAAAAATAAGGTTTTTGGAAAGAAATAGCTCTTGTTAGTGACCTTTTGACTCTTGTATTGACTTAGACAATCATTGAGTGGTTTAGTCGAACCATAGTGATTTTCAATCTTGAATATGGTCGTCGTGGGCCCTCGACTCTATCCTCTTTAACAATAACAATCTGGCTGCATGAGAGGTGAGATGTTGTTGTTTCAAGTTCAAGTACCCGTGCGAATAGTCTAGAACATACCCCTAATGTGTTTATATGCGAAATGTTAAGTTTTGCTTGGCTTGAGAAATGATTGTAGGCTCTCCTTTTCCCACTTGAAATTTTCCATGGCCCACTAATGTTTTTATCCCTAGTCAACACATTTGATCCTAAAACCTTTCTCATTTGATAACCATGTTACAAGCCTTTACCCGTTTTGTCGTCACCTTCTCTTGCCACCCGAGATTTTCTTAATACTCTTATGAAACAATTGGCTAAAAACGTAAGTTTGGGGGAGAGACAAGGAGTTTGAAAAAGGTATCAAGGCACAAGAGATAAAAGAAATAAAGAGAAGGAAAGGCAAGAAAAAGAAAGAGCAAGAAAAATAAAAATGCAAAAAAAAGAAAGTGAATAAGTTGAAAAGTTGAAGGATTAAAAGAAAAGTAATGACGTGAAGCATGGAGAAATCAAAGAAGGAGAAAATGAATAACATGACCAAGAAAGAGTGATGTTAAGTCTCTCTAGTTCCCCTACGGAAAAGAAAATGCCTCAAAGAGTTGGCAAAGCATGAGCCTAGAAAAGAAAATGGAGTGTTTAAGGAAAGATGATCTCGTTCTCTCATAGTATATCCAACCTTAGTCCAAAAGCCTTTACTGTAGTTTGAAAAAGCCCTACGTGATTTCAAGTCGAGTAAGCTTACATTAGTGGTGATTTACATGAGGGTCAAGCCTGTGGTACTTAAATCCGCACTTGCGATATTCTTTTGAGAGAGTTGAGCGAACCTTTCACAAATATTTGGATTGAGTGTTATATTCTTAAGTGAGATTGGCAAACGGAGAGTAGAGGAGGAGGATTTTGGGATCCACAATGACCTACATGAAAGAGCAAGTTGCCTTGATGAACAAAGTCAACTCTTGATGCTCAAGTGTCACACTAGAACTATCTGTGCTTAAAAGTTTTAACTTTTTGCCTTGTTGATAATTCATAAGTGGTGTGGGTAATTGTTGGTCCAGATTGATGTGTTTGACTCACCTTTGATTAGCTGGAACAGCTCTTAACTTGTGGAGGTGGGAATTACTTTATTTGCATGAGGACAAGTAAAAGCTTAAGTTTGGGAGAGTTGATAAGTGGGAATTTTGACTACTTATTAGCGCCCTTTAGCTTTCATTTTAGTCCAAAAGCACCTAATTGTGTTCCCAAAAACTGATGAAATGTGCTTAATTGCAGGAATATTGGAAGATAAACTCCCAAGATGAAATCCAAATCAAGAAGGAGTAATATGAATGCAGGGACAAAAACAGCCACAAAAGCTCAGAAGTACGGACCGCAGAATACCATATGCCGCCGCAGGTTGTGAAGAAATTGTCATTAGAGAAATGTGCAAAGTGTGGTCCGCACTTATAATTATGTGGACCGTAGAAGAGCAAGGTGTAGCCGCACTTATAATTGTGCGGACCGCAGAAAGAGAGCAGTGCAGTGGCAGATCAGAATTATGCGGCCGCAGATTTCCAATCCTGTCAAGCTGAAGAAAAGTGCGGACCGCACATAGACTTGTGCGCAGAACCTCCGAAAGGGAATTTTTGTCCGAAAATTCCAACCGTGTATAAATAGAAGAGTTTCATTTTTTAGGTAAACATTTGGCATCAGCTACTATAGTAGACGGTTTCTTTTACTCTTTTTAATAGTTTTAGCTATTTTGAGCATTTTGAACATATAGTTTATCAATTTAATTAGCAATATGGGTTTAATTATCATTTCTTCTCCTATTTCTTCTAGTTTAAGCATGAGTAGCTAGGGTAGTGACCCAACCCTAGTGTGTAAACTTAATGGATGTTTGATTCATTGCTTGTTTATGGTTGGGTATTTATTATTTAACTTTGTTTTTGCTTTTATTTGAAGAATTAATGGTGGCAAATAGTAGTTCATGCCTATTTGACTTGGTCTCTACTTGAGAAAGAGACACTTAGTCTAGGAAACCTTGGCTAACAAGAAATTGGGTTAATCGAGAGATTGACAAGCCCAATTAGAGGGTTAAAGCTAGAGATAGTAAAATCCGACTTGAGCTTTTATTCTACCGTTTTGTTCAATACCCATTTGGACTTGAGAAAATCAAATTGAGTAAAATCACTCTCTGACCGAGAGGTACTGAGTGGGTAACCGAGTGTTGATAGCTATAATACACACTGACTAATATAACAAGCTTTAAAGTTTACAACTCATTAGTCAAACACCTAGGTGAAGGTCATAGCCCTAGGCCTTTTATATCATTTGAAAAACAATAAAAACAATTTTCTAGTTTCAGTTTTTAAATTGCAATCGTAGTATAATTTAGATTTTTAAGCAAACCAAATATTGTAGAAGTTCAAATTTAGATATACAAACTCACATGCTAAGATATATACTACTAACTCGCATTCATATAGCTCCATGCGGAATTCAACCCCGACTCTTGTTGGGTATTACTATTGCAACGACCGCTTTCATAACCTCAAATAGAGGAGTGAAATTGGACGAGATCAAAGGTCTCGAGCAACTTCGTATTATATATTATGACTTGCGTGTGTGATCGAGCTCGGATTTCGGATGATTCGGGATCAATTTGGAGGAACAATTCTTATTTTGGAAGTTTAAGTGGTAAGAGTTGATCGTAGTTCGACTTTTGTGCAGACGATTCTGGAATGGTGTTATGATGATTCCAATAGCTTCGTATGGTATATTTGGACTTAGGCGTGCGTTCGGATTTGGATTTGGAACTCCGTAGGATAATTTGATGCATTTTGGCGAAAATTGGAAAGTTGAAGTTTTGGAAGGTTAAGAGATTTAATTGGGAGTTGACTTTGCGGATATTAGATTGGGATTTCAATTCCGGAAATTGGAATAGGTCTGTTATATCATTTAAGACTTGTGTCAATCGGAATTGATTTGATAGCTTTCAACACGAGTTTTGGAAGTTGGAAGATTTAAAAATTCATAAGTTTGATTGAGGTGCGATTCATGATTTTGATGTTATGTGGGATTTAAGGCCTTGAGCAGCTTCGTATTATGTTTTGGACTTGATGGTATGTTCGTACGGGGTCCCGAGGTGCTTAGGTGAGTTTCTGATAGGTTTAGGTTGTGTTGTGCTTGTTATTGATGTTTCGACATCATTTATTCAATCATAAATGGTACCATATTAAGAAAATAAGCTCCAAATTTATTTTTTATTGAAGTATTATATCTGTATTATAATTACGGAGCTATAGCAAAAACGAATCATCGAATTCGGACATCATATGAGAGAGATGTCCATTTCCGAGTCAGGAAACACTGCCGGTTTCTGGTGTAGTATCCTAGGGCTCGCAAAAGCGAACATTTGTTGGCATTTGTTACTTCTTCCCTTTTCCAGTTCGCATTTGCGAACATTTTATCGCAATTGTGACATTTTCCATCCCTATTCTTGTTCGCAATTGCGAAGGCTTCTTCGATTTTGCGAGGGTTCGCAATACGAACCCTAGATCACAAATGCGATATCTGCAGCTTGTTTTCATCTGTGTAATTTGGGTTATTTGCTTTATTTTTTGATATTTTTGAACCCTAAGTCCGAGAGTTGGCGATTGTGAGAGAGAAAATCCATCTACAATCGTTGGGTAAGTGCCCTTATTCAATTTATATTTATATTTCATGATTTCATACTTGTTTTCGTCATTAATTAGTGTCACACCTCCTTCTTCCGAGGTAAGGGGAATGAAATGCGTTTTTTCCAATTTAAGTGACATTATTGAGATGGGATTGATTTATTTTATTTTTTAAGAGTCGCCACTTGGAATAATTATTGACGGCGTCCCAAGTCGCCATTTATTTTAAATCCCAACTCTAGGAAAATTTGATTCTAAATTATTATTGGTCTGCGAAAACAAAGTTCGGGTAAGAAATTATGTTGACCGGGGAGAAGGTGTAAGGCATTCCTTGAGTCGCGTGGTTCTAGCAGAGTCGCTTTATTGACTACATTGGCTTATATTATTTTTGGATAACCTGTATTTTATGGGTTCTTATGTTTTACCTATGTCCACTTTTATTGGTTGATTAGTTTAATGAAAATTATCCTGAAATAAGTCACGCGTACGTGTACTTATTTTTTGTTTGGCGTGTCAAGATTATGTCACGCATATGTGTACACAATCAATAACATATTTATTATTATTCGAAGTTATTTGGTTAAGTTACGTGAACGCGCACTTGTATTTGGGGTTACGTATCACAGCTATGCCACGGGAACCGTATACAAGTCATGATATTTAATTATTTAACGCGCGCCTAAAGAAACTAGCACACTTGAATTATTTTCCTAAAACTAATTTGAGATTATTGTAAGTCCAAGAGTTATTGTCACGACCCAAATTTCCCTCTGCAGGGTATCGTGATAGCACCTAGTCTTTCAGACTAGGTAAGCCTAACAATTTGCGGAATAACTGAATATGAAATTGAACTCAAATCTCAACATATGAAATACATATAAAAACTGCGATTAAGATATTTACAACTCCAAAAACCCGGTAGAAATAAGTCACAAGCTTCTAAGAGAAAATACTAAGTGTCTCTATACATCAGAGTCTAAAGAGAATAAGGAAAAGAACATAATAAGGATAGAGGGAGACTCCGAGGTCTACGGATGCTGGCAGATATACCTTGAAGTGTCCACGTACAGTCCAGCTCACTGGTGTCTGGCCTGGTAGGAAGAACCTGGATCTGCATAAAATGATGCACAGAAGTGTAGTATGAGTACACTACAATGGTACCCAATTAAGTACCAAGCCTAACCTCGGTAGAGTAATGACGAGGTCAGGTCAGGGCCCTACTGGAATTAAAGAAAACGAGGCAGAAAATATAATAATATAATGAAATGACTGAGAAATGAACAACGAGAAATTTCAGAAAGGTAACAGCACAACAAATAAAGGTAAACAACAGGGGAGCTCCTGAGGTATCGCCTCATAGTCCCAAATATAAATACACAACAAGGGGATCCCCCGAGGTACCGCATCGTAGTCCTAAAAGTAAATATGCAATAGGGGGATCTCCCGAGGTACCGTCTTGTAGTCCCAAAAATAAATGTGCAATATGGAGATCTCCCGAGGTACCGCCTCGTAGTCCCAAAAGTTTACACAACTCATAACCTATGGAACAATGAATTTACAGCAAGGAATCATACAATTAAAGACTGAATACAAGATTACAGAGGCAAGTAGTTTAACTAAGCATGTTGCACAAATTTTAAGTAAAGGTTAAGACACGTAGACATGCGATACTAGGCTAAACATGATAGTTGCACATGCTAAGGCAACTCAGTTAAGGAATTTAAAAGAAGACTACTCAGCAAGAATCAGAATTTTCACATTTAGCCCGTGTACGCACTCGTCACCTCGCGTACACGACGCTCACATATCACAAACTATTACAACAGTACCAAATCATAAGGGGATTTTCCCCACACAAGGTTAGACAAGTCACTTACCTCAAATCTCGCTCAATCAATCGATAAGAATGCTTTTTCCTCGACTTTCTGACTCTGATCGGCTCGAATCTATCCAAAACAATTACATACTATAAATATAACGACAAGAAACTAATTTAAATAACGAACTACGACTTTAGCAAAGAATTGAAAATTCTGCCCAAAAGGTCGACCTAGGCCCACACCTCGAAATCGGGTAAAAGGCACAAAATACGAACACTCATTCCATATCGAGTCCACCCATAAAACAATTACTCAAATCCGATACAAAATTCTTGATCGAAACCTCAAAATTTGGCCTAAGAACTTTCACCATTTTTTCCCCAAATTTTTCAACCCAAATCCTTAATTAAATGAAGAAATTAATAATAGATTAGTGGATATTAATCAAAAATGAGTGTAGAATCCTTATCCAAATGTTTCCTCTGGAAAACCCTCAACATTTCGCCCCAATCCGAGCTAAAATGGCAAACTCTACAATGATGATTTTAGAGTTTAATATAACATGCCCAACGATTTCGCTTCTGCGAGTCCTCAGTCGCATCTGCTGCTCCGCACCTGCGGAATTTCCATCGCAGGTGCAGTTCTAACTTAGTCCAGGCACGTCCGCTTCTGCGGACCCAAATGCGCATCTGCGCTTCCTCTTCTGCGACCAAGGAGTGCTTTTGCGCATGCGCTCCTGCGGACCTCGTCCGCACCTACGACCAACAGGCCTCCCTGGCCTTTCCGCTTTTGCGCTCATTCTTCCGCAGAAGTGACTCTGCTTCTGCGGCCTTCATGTCACACCTGCGACCACTGGCCACCTTCTCCAGTTCCGTTTCTATGCTTGGCCTCACGATTCTACGGGCACGAACCTACGGTCAATCTTGCGCAGGTGCGGTTGCACCAGAACTAGTGCACTTCAGCCATTCTTTAAACTTCAACTTGATCCGTTAACCATCCGAAATCAATCCGAGGCCTCCGGGATCTCAACCAAACATACCAAAAAGTCCTAAAACATCATACGAACTTAGTCGAGCCTTTAAATCACATCAAACAATGCTAAAAACACGAATTGCGCATCGATTCAAGCCTAATGATCTTGAAAACTTCAAACTTCTACATCTGATGCCGAAACCTATCAAATCAAGTCTGATTGATCTCAAATTTTGCATACAAGTCATAATTGACATTACGAACCTACTCCGACTTTTGAAATCAGAGTCTGACCCCGATATCAAAAATTCCACTTCCGGTCAAACTTCCCAAAAATCATCCAATTTTCTGACTTTCGCCAATAGACGCTAAAATGACCTACGGATCTCCAATTCAACATCCAAACACGCTCCTAAGACCAAATTAAACTACGGTCAATTCCTACGACTTAAGCCTCTATTTTAGGGACTATGTATCCCATTTTACTCCGAAAACAAAAACCAAACCTCCCGGCGAGTCACGTAATCACGGAATGAAATAGAGGGAGCAATAAATAGGGATTCGGGACTAAAACTCTCAAAACGACTGGCCGGGTCATTACAGTTATGGACATAGAGTTGTTTGGAAGTCAAGAAATATTTTAGCAATTTGGAGTATTGACAAGTAAACTTACTACTCTATCTTTGAAGTTGTGAGACATTTATCTATTAATTTACAAAGGATGGCTAGCCAGGTTCTTATTAATGCTGGGCCACTAGAATTACACTTATTTAGCTCGAATGCTTTTCAATGATTGAAAATGCGCTACAGCCCAATCAATAAAGTGAGATAAATGAAAATCACATTGAAAACCAAGTTACGACCCATTGCAGACCAACTTTTCAGTCTAAAACTAGTTCATTTGTTAGCAGATATTAGAAAATCAATTAAAACTAAGTAGAATATGATGACATGGCCCAATAATTAGTTTTACTCACCTAGATTTAATTCATCATTAAGAACATTGACAACATAAATGTGGAAGCTCATCTAAAATTCTAACAAGGTGACCTTACATAGACAAGGAATTATATCTATTTGCTCACTTAACAAGAGGTCCAATTAAGATCAACTAAGATAAATGTCAAAAATTACTCTAACAAATAGGTGATTATATCAACTCAAATTAAAGCCATAGACATGATATCAAGCATTTGAACACAAACTTGTGATCTTTAAATTCAAGAAAAACAAATTAAACAAAGTTACATATTTAACAAAGAAAGTGAAGTAACGGACCTTCAAAGCTTTCCTTTTAACAAGTAAAAACGGATAGACTATGAACCAAAATCGACCGGAGCTTTAGCTCGACCTCGAACTTGATGGAAACGGAGAGACAAAGTCGGAACCTTCCTACGTTTATGAAGGTACTTCAAGGGTAATTTTAGGCTTTAATATGGGCATTTTCAGGTCTTAAATGGGGTGATGAATTGCTGAATTATTCGAAAAAAAGAGGAAGAAAGAATGAGATGAGTAGAAATTCCTTTAGCACAGAAAAAGAATTTTTTTTTTCAATACAATTCTCTCTTTTCTCTCCCTTTCCATTCTCTTTTTTTCTCACATTTTTCTTTTCTATTTATAGACAAATTTTCAAATTTTTCAGATTGTTTTTTAATTCCCAACCTTCCTTTACTTTTATTTTTTAATTTTTACTTTCTTTTACTTTTCTTTTTTAATTTCCACTTTCTTTTAATTTTTTTTTAATTTTCACTTTCTTTTACTTTTCTTTTAATTCCCACCTACCTTTCCTTTTTTATTTCTCACTTTCTTTTACTTTTCTTTTTTTTAATTTCCACCTTCCTTTAACTTTTATTTTTAAATTGCCCTTTTCCTCTTTTTTCATTCCCACCCGAAAATTTATTATTAATTGTTTTAAAAATATTTAATTTTTTCAGTTATTTTTAAAAATAATATTAATAATAATAATTGACCTTTCAAAGTATTTTTAATTTTTTTTACCCTATCAAAAAGGTGAAAATAATAAAAACTATAGATTAAACCCCTAAAAATATTTACATAGTAGAAGGTGATAAAAATTTAAATATGGTCAAAAATTAGGTGCTCAAAATTAGTGAATTGAATGGAAGAAATTGGAAAATTTGTAAAATCTTTCAAAAATGAAAGATGAGGATTTGGAGGGCGATTCGTTATCTAAATTTGATAATTTTGGTATGGTTGGGTTCGTATTGGAATGGGTATTCGGATTTGATGAATTTTGGTCGGGTTCCGAGGTGCGGGCTCGGGGTTGACTTTCGGGTTGGCTTTTTAGTTGAAATTGAAAATCTAAATTTTATTATCCGAAATTAATACCTATGAGTTTTATTGATATTATGAAATTATTTTGGCTAGATTTGAACCGTCCGGAGGTTTATTTCGCACGAGAAGGCTATTTTAAAGTATCGGTTTAGCTTCACCAAAGTAAGTATCTTGCCTAACCTTGTGTAGGGAAAATATCCCTTAGGAATTGAGTCACTTGTGCTAATTTTGAAATGTGAAAGCTGTGTATGTGAGGTGATGATTACGTACTCGACTTATATATGAAAAATTCTATAGGTTTAAAATCTAAGGAATCTTTTATGTATTTAATTAGAAATTGTTGGCATATTGTTATATCTTTATTCACCATGTCCACTATTACATGTCTTGTTTGAAGTTGTAGTTACATGTACATTTTTTACTTGCCGAGTTTACTCTTTTATGCTTATTTGGAATTTTTACCACTTAAATCATTTCTTGGATTCTTTTATTGTTAAGTAGCCATTTCGTGGATACACTTTCATTATTGATTTTATCTTCGAATAATTAAATGGGAATTTTAGTTATCAAGAGGCATTAATCTATTTTTCCTGAAGTTGTGATTAAAGGAGATGTTGTTCCTTTGCTGAGTTACTTTTCCATTCATGTTGTTATTGTTAAGACTTTGTGCACATTGTGATTGAGCCGTGGGCTCCTTATTGTGAAGAATATTGTTATTGTTGATTTCTTTGGCAAGTTTTGATATTTGGACACTTGAGGTACGATTTGTGATATGTTGTGATATTGATAGGAATGCGATGCTATAAGGTTCGGGGTTCAAACGCATGTGGTGAGATAAGGTGGGGTTGATACGCGTTTCTAGTAAGGGAACTGTTAGAAGGCATGTGGTGTGATAAGGTGGTCTAAAAGGTGGGATTCTATTTCGGGAAAAAATGATTTTTAAAACTAAATATAAGGCTTCCGTGGTGATATAAGGAAAGATTGTGAATTATTTATGATTTGAGCTTACGAGGCGGTACCTCGGTAGTGACTCTTGTTGATACTTTTTAATTCTTCATTTGTGTTTGGTTGTTTTGTTCTGTGTCATAATATCCCTTGTTTTCTTCAATGATGCAATAATTGCCTTAGTTCGGTGTAGCTACTCCCGGTGTATTTCTTTAATCGTCTTATTCCTATTGTTGTCATTATTGTTGTTGTTATACTTGGTGTTGTTGAGCCGGGGGCTATGTGTGGTTGTGATATTGAAATTATTTTGAAGAAATGTTGTGGAATATGGGCACATGTAGTGCAAGTCATTATATTATGTTGTTGGCACACGTGACATTGTTGAGAGGATTGTCGGGGTGTTCGCACGTGGGTTGTTCGTGCTATTGTTACTATCGATATTTTCACATGCGATGTGACAATGAGGGCTATTATATGGGTTGCGTATGTGGCGAGACAAGGTAGAAACATTATTTTGCGTATGCGGCGAGACAAGGCATGCATTTACTTTATTATTGTGCATGTAGCGAGACAAGGTGGGCTATGTTGAAGAATAGTTTGTGATGGCTTGTGATGGCCTGGGGGCATTTTATTGATGATAATTGTGTAGTGGTGCACCTACTTTGTGTGAGTTATACCTTGTACATATTTGTGGTGATCGTTTCTTATGTTCCATTCATTATCTCTACTCTACTTGTTGACTTGAATTGTGATAGGACACTCACACAAGCATACACGTAATTAATTACTCATATCGATTTAAGAAGATGAATTTTGATGTTATTAGCACGTGAGTTGTCCGTGCGATTGAGATTCTAGATGTGGGTACGAGTTGCCCTGAGTATATTAAAGTGGGTTGAGACCCGTAATTTGTAACTATGAGATGAGGTACCCCATAGAGACTTTGTTGTGAAAATATGCGTTAGAAAGCTTGATTAATTGATTGCCCTGTGTGTTCTTTATCTGGTTTTAAATGATGTTTTTCTTGTATTCTCAATGCTTTACTGCCTATATGCACATGTTGATTTTGTTGCTATTTACTGATTCCTACTTTCCATTATTAGTTGTATACTATTATACTGCACATGTTATTTGACTAGTGAGTGTCTTGACTGTACCTCGTCAATACTCCATCGAGGTTATTCATGATATTTACTGGGTATCGACCATGATATACTCATACTATACTTTTGCATATTTTATGCAGAGCCGAGTATTTGAGCTATCGGACTCGGGCAGAATTAGCATATTGGTCGCGAGGATTCAAGGTAGAGCTGCTTGGTCGTCGCAGTCCCTAGAGTTCTTTCTTTTCTTGTATTATTAGCTTTTATTTAGACAGTATTGTGTTTCTATCTCTCAGATCTTTTCATATATTCAGTTAGAATTCGTGACTCTGTATTACCAGTCTTGGGAGGCTGTTATGATTATTTCCTCTTTTGTTTTCGATACTTGTATTAAACGTTGTTTCAAATTAAAACAAAGGGGGCTTAAATTATTACTGTAATCGGCTTACCTAGTCTTAGAGACTATGTGCCGTCACGACATCCTACGAAGGAAATATTAGAGTCGTGACACCAGCTGGTGGACAAGATGACAGACAGAATCACAAAGGCATACTCTAGGCAACTATCTTATGCTAGAAGATTATAGGTAATCAATGCAATTTTATTTTCCATTTACAACTTCTTGGGAGTTGTCTTTATACTGCCCCAAAATATCCTTAAGGAGGTTGATAAGAGATTCAGAGATTACATGTGGGGCAATTCAGAGTAGCAGATGAAAGTAACATTGGTAGCATGGGAAAAGGTGTGCAAGACAAAGAAGTTTGGTCGTCTTAACATCAAGGGATGCAAGAAATAATATGAAGCTTCAGTAGGTAAGCTACTGTGGCAATTGAATGGCAAAAGATACTTGTTATGGGTGAAATGGGTACATGGGATTTATATAGAACAAGATGAAACCATATGAGGGCATATTCCACCACAAGACAGCAGCTGGTATTGGAGAAAACTTGTAATGACCTAACCGGTTATTTTACCTTTTAGAACTCCGTTCCCTAAAATAAAACTTCTTGTAGGTACTTGTAATGATTTATGACTTGCGGGGATGGTTGGTTTGGAATTTGGAAGTGTTTGGGGTGAAACCAGAACACTTGGTTCTTTAAGTTGGCCTTAAAGTGCTAAGTTTGACATCGGTCAATATTTTGTGAAAACGACCCTGGAATAGAATTTTGATGATTCCAACAGCTTCGTATGGTGATTTTGGACTTAGAAGGGTGTTCGGAATTTTATTTGGAAGTCCGTAGTTAAATTAGGCTTGAAATGGCTAAAAACAAGAATTTAAGTTTGGAAGTTTGACCGATGAGTTGACTTTTTGATACCGGAGTCGGAATCCAGTTCCAAAAATTTTCATAGCTCCGTTATGTAATTTATGACTTGTGTGTAAAATTTGAGGTCAATCGGAGTTGATTTGATAAGTTCCGACATTGAATGTAGAAGTTGAAAACTGTTAGTTGCATTAAGCTTGAATTGGGGTATGATTCATGGTTTTAGCATTGTTTGATGTGATTTAGAGGTTCGACTAAGTTCGTATGATATTTTAGGACTTGTTGGTATATTTGTTTGAGGCTCCGAGGGCCTCAGGTGAGTTTTGGATGGTTAACGGATCAGAAGTTGGACTTAAAAAGCTGCTGCAATTTTCTCTTCTGCTGCATATTCTGGACTGTGATCGAGCC
>AWOL01S0114630.1:1225-13604 GCA_000715115.1 Nicotiana otophora
GAACGTTCCTATCACATTATGTTATCCTTTGGGAATGTGTTCAAGAATGATATGTGTATTAAAATGCTATGTCTTTGAGTCATGTTTCAAATGAAGGCTATGATGCCAAATTGTGTGAGAAAATCTCAATATGTTTAAGACTCTTAATTGGCTCATATGTGTACCTAAACTCCTGATTGAAAATGTCTTATTGTTGATAATCTATAAAGATGGTTGGAAGTGAAATAAGTGAACTGGGGATATAAAGTGTGGCCAACGTGCCAAGAATGAAAGTTATACTTGTGGCCAATGGTTCCAATGAAATAAGATAAGGTGAGAAAGATTTTGAAATGAGCTTTGATTCAACTGTTCCAAAATTAACTTCTAAAATATAATTGCCTAAACGCTTATGAACTCAAGTCATGCCCATATATGGCTGTTTTAACAAATGCAATATGTTTTTCATTCTTACATATTCGTGAGTGGAAATTGTGTATTGCCCTTTTTGGGGACAATTATTTCAAGAATAAATGGCGTGTTGTTCATTATTTTAACTTGCACATCAATTGCTAATTATTTTACTCTACTTCTCGAAAAGAAATCTATTGTGCTTAAATTGTTCATTTCTAAGCAACTTAAAGTTGTGATTTTTGGAATATTATATATGTTCATATTTATGAGGATGATACATGAGAGGGAAGAAATGAAAGTGTGGAATACCAAATACAGCCACCGTGTCTTGAGTAAAGAATCTTGTGAATGGCCAAATGAGTCAAGAGAATATTGTTGGTGTTATTGGTTGAAATTACTAGTGGACATTCATAGAATGTGAAAGATAGCGAGGTAAATACATTTGTACCTATGTTACCTTTGTGTGCAAAAACAATAATAATATTTTTGGGTGTATCGATAGTCACCAAGGAAGGGTAGTAACCCCGAAACTACATGTGCCGGTGTAGGAATGGATTGTGATTATTCCCCTTATTTGGGATGATATTGATGTGATACAATTATTCCCCTTAATTGGGATGAGATGATTGATAGAAAAGGATGATGTCGATCCACACGACATTGTAGTGAGATGGCCTAGCCACTCGGGTCATGATCGGACACCATGCCACACACATGGTGGTGATTGTGCTGGAAATTGTAACAGAAATTGTGATTGTGGTTGATGTCTCTAATGATATGGCCCAACCGATCAGGTCGTGATCGGACTCCGTGCTAATAGTACGGTGTTATTGGTATTGTAAATATTGGTATTGTGAATATTGGTATTGTGAATATTAGTATTGTGAACATTGGTATTGTGAGCATTGGTATTGTGAACAATTCTATATTGATGCTAAAGATCTCCCAACCAAAAATAATATTATCATCATATTTTGATTATCACCTCACAGTGTTAGCTTCATATTTGGGGAATTATTATGTTTTAACTTGGCATTGAATATCATTGGTTTTTGATTGTTGTTTCCATGGTTTTCCCTTTCTTACATTGACATTCTAATTTGAAATAGGACAATTAGCTTTACATATAGTACTATTCCATATCTACTAACATCTCTTTTGCCGAGGGCGATGCATCTCTAATGGATGCAGGTGGTTCATCAGCAGGAAACTTTGGTCCTCGTTAGCAGTCACTCTCTATTCAGCAGATTTTAGTGAGCCCTACTCTATTCCTGGCCTGATGTCATTTGAGTTGTACACTGTGTTTTAAGGTATAGTCGGGGCCTTGTTGCCGGTATTTTCATATTACTCTTTTGTTGTATTTAGAGGCTCCATAGACAGGTTGTGGGTGGTGTTTGATGCGGGGAAGTGAAATAGAAATGTTGGTACTTGGCAAACATGTTTTTCATTCTATCTACAATTTTGTTATATTTTGGAAATTATAAATAAAGCTGCTAATGGAAATGAAATGGGAGTTGTTAATGGAATCTTTTTAGTGTTTGATTAATGGAGTACATCTCCTCTTTATTCATGGATGAGTTTGGGTAGAAGAAAATCTAATAGGCTTGCTTGGATAGGTTCATTCGGTTGAGCGCCAGTCGCGCTCCCCGAGTTCGATGGTATATGTGAATCCTACAAACGGTCGACGAAACACATAAGTGTATTGTGTAAGTAACTCCTATGAACGGTCTATGAATCGCATAGGTTATTGTGTATGAAATCATATGAACAGTCTATGAAATGCATAGTTGTATTGTGTGTGGAATTCTATGAACGGTCTATGTATAATATGATATGTAAATACTAAGGACGGACTATGAAATGCATAGGGGTAAGATAAGAGAGGGATATGGATGGTATAGTGAGATGCATTGTTAACGCAGACATTATGTGCCATTTTCATTGGCCTTGTTTGCAAATGTTGTTTCAATTACTTTATATTATGTATTCTACGCATAGTTCATATGGCTAAGTTAATCCTAAAAGAAGTTTAAAACGATGTAAACTTAACGAGACTTGAAAATTTTAATCTATTGGAGGTTTCGTAATTTTTGATGTACTTCATATGCCTCTTATTGAATTACCTTGATTTCATATGTTTTTCTGTTTGCCTTACATGCAAGTACTATTCCATATGTACTCACGTCCCTTTTGCCGGGGGCGCTGCATTTGTTAATGGATGCAGGTATACTTCTACAGGATGATATATATCTTAAATAGGAATCTTCTGCACAGTAGATTATGGTGAGCCCGCTACAATTCCAGTGGGCATTCGAGTCTAGTTGGTTTTATATACTTAGGTATCCATTGTCATAGAAGCTTCATGTACACTGTGGGCCATGTACTTAATTTTTGAATTTCGTCATGTGTAAGTACTTAATTTTTGAGTTTCGTCATGTGTAACCATGATGAGAAAAAATATATGTGCCATTGAGCTAAATGTATTCAATATGAAAGTCGAGATTTAATTATGTTTTGATAAATCATGCATGAGTGATGATGAGAGGTTGATGTAACGTAGGCTTGCTTGACTGGGTTCATTCGGTTGAGTGCCGGTCACGCTCCCCAAGTTTGGGGCATGACAGTGTCGAAGCAGAGACCTTGAAGTCTCCGGAAAGACAGCTGAGCGATCACTGGTGTCTGAAATGAGTAAATGTACCTGAATATGCACAAAAATGTGCAAAAGTGTAGTATGAGTAAATATCAAGCCTAACCTCAGTAGAGTAGTGATGAGTCCAGGTCAAGGCACCTACTAGGATCAGAAAAAAAAAAACTGAACAAAGAATATTACAATCTAACAATGAAAACGAAGAAATAATGACAATAGAGCTATACAATAAGGTAAGCTAACAACAAAAATTAAGGAAATAAATACAAAAAAATGAACAAATGATGAGAACAACAAGTAATCAAATACAGATAAATACATGTAAGACAAGAAGGAAGCATCAAGAACTGGTCAATCAAAAGCCTTTTTAACATAGAATGTACAACAAGAATCACAATCGAGGTACCACATCTCATAACCTCGTTTCAAAATAACAATCACAATCTTTTCTTATACCGCCGTGTGAGCCTTACATTTAGATATTTTTGAAAATATGTTTTCAGCAATAGCTACACTCACTTTACCCCAATAATTCCCGTACTAGATACACGAACCTAAATCCCACCTTATGCCGCCACATGCACATAAACCCCTATCCTTATACCGCCACATGCTCATCAATATCACAACACAATAACAACTTGCACCTAAAGTGACCATATTCCACAACTTGCCAAAATCAACTATACAAAAGTTTCCACCATATATAGCCCACAGCTCAACCACAATGTGAACAAGAATCTCAATAATTTAAAACAGATTAAGAATTACTCAATAAGGGAAGATATCTCATTATTCAACAACTTCAGCCTCAATGTGATAATAGCTTTCATAACATCAACTTCAGTAACTCAAAATGAAGGAATTTCCACAAAATGGCAATTTCCTATTTAAATTTACAACGTCAACTTATCAATAGAAGGGATGCTGTGTCTAAATGCATGGAATAACTCGATATGAAAAGATATCATTAAATAACAACTCCAAATAAGAATACCTTGACAATAAAAGAGGTAACAACTCCAAGTAAGAAAAACTCTCCATATAAGAGCATGATTGACAATAAAAGATACAGTGTGTGATAACAACATAAAGTAAAGCATGTAATAGAAATTTAACAATGGATGATATCACATGATATTACTATTTCTAATCAAATTATGAAAGATCCTAAGAGCCTAAACCGGTAATAATACCACATATAAGCCCGTGTACACACTTGTCACCCCGTGTACACGTCTTTCACGTAATCCAAATAACACAAATTAACCCAAGTCATAAGGGGTAGTTCTCCCACACAATGTTAGGCAAGATACTTAAATTAAACAAGATAAATTAGTCCACGAAAAAGCCTTTCCCGGGAAAATCCAACTCTGGACGGCTCGAATCTAGCCAAAATAACTTAATACCATAAATACAAGCCATATGAAGTAATTTCAGATAATAAAGTTTCAATATTTAAGGAAAATCAAAAATTAAACCCTAAGCCCGCACCTCAGAACCCAACCAAACTTATAAATTTTGAATGCCCATTCCGATACGAGTTCAACCATATAATAATTATCCAATTCCGACCTCAAATCGACCTTCTAACCTCAATATATGGTTTAGGAAAGTTTTTACAAACCCCCCCAATTTCTCCAAATCAAATCACTAATTAAATGATAAAAAATAATGATTGAATCATGAATAATAAACAAATATAAGTCAAAAACACTTACCCCGATCAAATCCTTAAAAATACCCTCAAATATAGCCCAAAACCGAGCTCTCTAACTCAAAATGTGGAAAATGAAATAAAACCCTCGATCTTCTCCGTTTTTGCCCAGGCATTTCGCACCTACAGGATAATAGTAGCTTCTTCGGCTCTGCATCTGCGGAAAACAATGGTTGCTATGGAAGAAGGAAATAATGAGATCACTTTAATCATGGATGAGTTTTGGTATAAGGGAATCTATTAGGCTTGTTCGGCCAGGTTCACTTGGTTGAGCGCCGGTCGGGCTCCCCGAGTTTGGGGCGTGACAAGTACTGAGTATGTAAGGCATGAAAAGAATTATATAAAAGACGTGAAAGAAACATGGAATATGTGGATAGCTCAGTAATCGTGAAATCTTCATAGTATCGTGTATAAGGGTAAAAATGTCATACCATGCATAGGTATATGCGTACATAACATCATCAAGCCTCTGAGGGCATCCCATTATTTCATCTCGGTCTCAGTGGGTGAAATCATAAACGTATGCCAGCTGATCAGGTGGTTTGTGTGTATATCACATCGTAACCTTTACCCATACCACATATACATATAATATACGCGTATATAACGCCATCTGGTCATGGGTCAATGTACATGTATATATTAATGCAATGCTTAATGAATAAGTCAATAAGATCTCTCGGAATGTCATAGCATACATATGCCTTCGTTTAATATCGCAAAATAGAATTTATCAACTTATCTATTTTTTGAGACCCATGAACAGATGATATAATAACAAGACATAGGGAGAATCAAGAACATAGGCATCCCTATTACTTCTAAGAATAGTGTCATTTGTGAAAGTTGCATGTTTGCTCGTTTTGTTTGTATCATATGGATAATGCCAAAAGGAAAGAAGAGATAGACTTAACATGCCTTATCACAGTCTATCCAATGACCACGTTGAAATCATCTCATCGCACTTTAATCTACAAAAACGATAATAATGCTATCATTAAGCTACGAAAGATGCAACTATCGTACAACGAACGACAAGCTTATTTATTATTAGAACGGGCAGCATGTCCCTTGTTTTCCTTTCTTTGACCAAGTCAATAAAAACAACAAGATCACATACGACCTTCAACTATATACTTTCAACACCACAACACACCGGACAGCCTAAAAACACAATTCACCCTACATAACAACAAGTGCACAAATGTCACCAACAGAACTACTACTTTACACGAAGAGCGGTAAGCTTGATTTGGAACCAAAACCCAACTCTTTTTACCATCTCCCCTATACTTAAAACACCTTCAAAAAGTCCAAAATATAAAAACATATATTGGCATGACATTCCAACCTTATATCCATCATAAAAGTAACATCAAACAATCCAACAAGATATTACAACAATATGGACAACTTCTAGGTATTGTGTGTTTGGTTATTCTCATATTTAAAACATCATCAACATACTAAAAATATATATCAGCATAACAACAATACGAACATTATAACCAAGCCATTCTCGTTGATTTCCAGCCATATGAAGTCATATACACAACTCCAAAATAGTCCAATAAGAGACAACAATTCTTTATACAACTTCAAGTTCTATCTTGTAATTCTTCATCCAAATAACTTAACCAACACATATATTGTCACGCTCCAAAACCGAGGAGCGCGACCGGCGCTTAACCGAGTGAATTCGACCGAGCAAGCCTGTTAGATTTCCTTCTACCCAAACTCCTCCACGAATGAAGATAATACATATTTTTATTAATTAGACAAAAAGGTGTTCATGTTCACAATACCAATTCATTGCCAATAGTTCCATCATTTTTAGTCGAGGCTCCGTAGACATAGTGTGGGTATAATTTACATGAATATCATGGGATTCAATTCTAAGAGAAGAGTTTAGCCAACATACCTCACTTGAGCTTCCTTAAACTCTTCAACGTTCCAGAATTCTTAGCAACTTTAATCTATTGTAGAAATATAACAAATTGAATCAAAATTTTGAAGATGATCATGGTTCTAGCTAACTTGAGTATTTTATCAAACACTAGATGTGCATAAGGTTTCAATGTCCTTTTTATGAAGGATTCCATCATCCAAATTTTATCAAACACCCATTTTCAGAAGATTTCGAAATTAGGGTTTAGGGTGTAGAATCTTACCTCTAGGATGAAGACCTAGTGAGCTTCCTTTCTAAATCTTCCACAACTTGAGCAAGAATTGAAGAAAATTATTGAATAACACCTTCTCACTATAGGGCACTCTCTCACACTCTAAAATATCATATTGTGGCTCAAACATGGCCCGAAGACTGTATTTAACGAAATAAGGTCGGGTTTTAAAAACCCAAAAATGGAGCTCTAGAACAGTTCTGCAGTCGCATATGCGACCGCATATCGGTCGCATAATTGTTGATAAAATGATCAAAAAGGCTGTCTGTGTATGCGATCCACATAACCGTTATGCAATCGTATAATGAAACGCATGACATTTATGCGGTCGCATAGTCGACCGCATAATTGCTTCCAACTGACCCAATTTACTGCCTCACTCTGCGGCCATTATGCGGTCCGCAGAGTGATTCTGCGGTCGCATAATGGACCGTAGAAATGTACTATTCAGCCAAAATATTTCTCTTACTTTCCTATGCATTGTTCAACCCAAAAGGTCCGGCACCATGAAACATTATTTTTTTTGCAAATTTTACCGGGCTTTACACTTAAGTTCTTCAAAATTTTTCGGGGTGTTACATTCTCCCCCACTTAGGATCATTCGACCTCGAATGAGGGTTCAAAACCTGTTATTAACATCTTATGCAACTCAGTTATTTTCATACCGCATTCGAGAAGCCCCAAATTTGACAAACTCCCAAAATTTCCAAAACGTTCGCCAGAGTTTCCTTTGTAACTAGGCCTGCCCACCTGTCAGAGAGCCCCGGAAACACATCCTAACAACATATACGTATGCCAACGATGTAACATAATACAAAACAACACTAACTGTGACTCACAAGCAATTATATTACCAGGACAGAACACCCTTAACATCAAATGTACAAATCATACGATATTTATAGAAAGTAACTCTTAGAATTTTTCATAGATAAGAACTTTAAAAATACATGGTCATTCAAACAAATAAGGATACTTTTTCTTATCTTCTTCCTAGGCCTCCCAAGTAGCCTCTTCAACCTGTTGGTTTCGCCACAACACTTTCACTGAGGCAATTTCTTTATTTCTAAATTTTCGGACTTGCCGATCAATAATAGAAATCGGAATCTCTTCATAAGTCAATCTCTCATTTACCTCAATAGTCTCGACCGGAACAATGAGTGTCGGATCTCCAACCACTTTCTTCCACATGGACAAATAAAACACCGGGTGTACTAATGACATCTCAGGTGGTAGCTCAAGCTTGTACGCCACCTTACCAATCTTCTGAATGATTTTGTATGGTCCGACATACCTCGTACTCAATTTCCCTTTCTTACCAAATCGCATTACACCCTTTATGGGGGAAACTCACAAGAATACCCAGCCATCTTCTTTGAACTCCAAATCCCTACGACGAATATCCGAATAGGATTTCTGACAACTCTGAGCAGTCTTCAACCGAATAGGATTTTCCTTTGCCTAATGCTCGAGGTATGGCCCTATCAACTCTGCTTCCCAAATTTTGAACCACCTAATGGGAGATCTACATCTCCTACCATATAAAGCCTCGAACGGTGCCATCTGAATGCTAGCTTGATAGCTATTATTGTATGCAAATTCTATAAGTCGTAAATGATCATCCCAGCTACCTTTGAAGTCTAGCACACAAGCACGCAATATATCCTCAAGCGTTTGAATAGTCCGCTCTGCCTGCCCGTCCATCTGCGGGTGAAAGGTTGTACTAAGATTCAACTGAGTACCCAAACCTTGCTGAAATTTCTTCCAAAAATTAGCAGTGAATTGTGCTCCCCGATCAGAAATGATGGAAACTTAGGTGCCAAAAAACCTTACTATTTTTTTAATATACAACTGAGCATACTACTCTGCTGTTTCGGTAGACTTAACCGGCAAAAAGTGTGCTGACTTCGTGAGTCAATCCACAATCACCCAAATTGAGTCGAACTTGAGCGGAGTGCGCGGTAATCCTACCACAAAGTCCATATTAATCATTTCCCATTTCCACATTGGAATTTCTATGTTCTGTGCCAACCCACCGGGCCTTTGGTGTTCGGCCTTCACTTGCTAACAATTTGGACATCTTGCCAAAATATCTGCCACATTCCTCTTCATATCATTCCACCAATAGACTTCCTCAAGACCCTGATACATTTTCGTAGAACCTGGGTGCACTGAATACCTAGAAGTGTGAGCTTCAGTCATAATTCTTTCCTGGAGACCATCCACATTTGGAACACAGAGTCGCCCTTGGTACCTTAGTGTACCATCATCCATGCCAAGAGAAAAGGCCATGGTCTTATGTTTATGAATCCCCTCCTTCAACTGCACCAACAATGGATCGTTGTATTGCTTCTCTTTGACTTCCACAACAAGCGATGATTCAGACCTATTTTGCACAATTACCCCTTCTTCACTAGAGTCCGTAAGACTGTCATGCCCCAAAAACGTAGGAGCTCGACCGATGCTCAACCGAGTGAACCGGACCGAGCAAGCCTATTAGATTCCTTCTACCCAATCTCATTCATGAATAAAGAGAATATATGTTTTCCTTAATTAAACAATAAAGTGGTCATGTCTGCAATTACCAATTTCTTACCAATAGTTTCATCATATTTAAAGTCTCAAATGGACAAGTAATACAACCACAACATAACATAGTTTGTCTTTTCCCGACACCAATACATAACCCACACTATGTTTACAGAGCCTTTATCGATAAAGAAGAGTACAAGGATAATGCCAGCAGCAAGGCCCCGATTATACCTCAACCGTAATACATAAAGATCAAAAGATACAAGACCCCAGGATGAAGTGGGGCTCACCAAGTCAGCTGGGAAGAAGGTGTACTGCTATCATTGATCAATGTCTCCTGCTGTGGAACCACCTGCATCCATTTAAAGATGCAGCGCCCCCGGCAAAAGGGACGTTAGTACCGTCAAATAGTACTAGTATGAAAACTAAACCCAAATTTAAGAATTTAGAAATACAAGATAATTATGATGAACCAGTGCAGAAATAGAATAATATAGATAATTGTCTCAACCATATCAAGCTTATTAGAAGCTATCAACAACATTATAGGATTTAACATGAGCTCCTATGTAACCATCTTCACACAAAGCGGCCCACCACCTCACCCGATATATGATGGTGGAGGTGTACGTACAATACCACAACTCTAACCAAGCGGCCCTACAGCCTCACCCCAATGTATGTGGGTGGATATATAACCACAATACTAAGAACTTACACAAAGAGTCTATGCCGCCTCACCCCAATGTATGTGGGTAGTGGTGCCACAACAATACCAAAAATATACACAAAGCTGTCGTACCGCCTCACCCCAATGTAAGCAGATGGAGGTGCAGTCCCACAATATCTTAATTCCTACACAAAGCGATCATACCGCCTCACCCCAATATATATGCGGGTGGAGGTGTATCACAATAACAATCTCTCTACCATAATTCCAACACAAAGCGGTCATGCCTCCTCACCCTAATGTATGCGGGTGGAGGTCTATCACAATTACAATCTCTACACAACTTGGCATAATACATTTCACATAAATCACGACTAGAAATTATAACATGTTGATACATAATCCATAGTTTAGGACACATCCTCAATTTATAATGTAATATTATAAGAGCATTTGAAATACGAATTGAACATATTTCTTCATCACAAAGCGGATCGGAATACAAGATTTATAATCAACATCTCGGAACTCACAAGGATAATGAGAATTCAAACTCTTAAAGAAGAGTTTAGCCAACATACCTCACTTGAGCTTCATTACACTCTAAATATTCCGAAATTCTTAGCAACTTCAATCTATTTTAGAAATATAACAAATTAACGCAAAATTAGGAAGATGATCATGGTTCTAGCTCATTTGAGCATTTTATCAAACACTAGATGTGCATTAAGGTTTCAATATCCTTTTATGGAGGATTCCATCATCCCACAACCCAACCTTTACCGTTTTTAGCTCAATAATCTTTTTACACCCTTTGATAACACATGCATGTACAATAACCAACCCTCTTGCCCAAACATTATCTTGCTTATTATCCATTTCTACACAAAATTCGAAATTGAGGGTTAGGGTGTAGAATCTTACCTCAAGGATGAATACCTAGTGAGTTTCCCTTCTCAATCATGCAAAACTTGGGCAAGAATTGAAGAACGATTATTGGAGAACACTTTCTCACTCTAAGGCACCCTCTCTCACTTTAAAATGTCAGATTATCTCTCAAAAATGGCCCAAAACGTGTATTTAACGAAGTAGGGTCGGGTTTTAAAAACCCAAAAGTAAAGCTTCGTAACAGGTTCTGCGGTCGCATATGCGACCGCATATCGGTTGCATATTGGTGTCCAAAGTTGGCCAAAATCTGTCTGTGTATGCGGTCTACATAACTGTTATGCGATCAAATAATGCACCGCAAAACAGTTATGCGGTCGCATAATCGACCGCATAATTTCCCCAGACTGGCCCTTCTTCTGCTCACTTCTGCGGCCATTATGCGGCCAGCGGAGTGATTCTGCGGTCGCATAATGGACCACAAAATTACATTTTTCTGCCAAAACTTTTCCTTTTCATTTTCGTGCATTGTTCAACCCAAAATGTCCTGTACCATAAAACATTATTTTCTTTGCAACTTTTACCAGGCCTTACACTTAAGGTACTTTGAAATTTTTTTCCTGGGTGTTACATTCTCCCCCACTTAGGATCATTCGTCCTCGAATGGGGGTCAAATTCTGTTATTAACATCTTATGCAACTTAGTCTTTCATACCACACAGCAGCAACCCAAAATTTGACTAACTTCCTAAATTTCCAAAAATTTCGCTAGAGTTTCCTTTGTAATTAGGCCTATCCACCTGTCAGAGAGCCCCAGAAACACATCCTAACAACATATACATAATCCAACAACATAACATAATACAAAACAACATCAACTGTGGTCTCACAAGCAATTATATTACCAGAACGGAATGCCCTTAACACCAAATGTACAAGTCATACATACTTAATAGGAATATCTCTTAGCCTTTGCTTAAGGCACAACTCATAATTACATGGTTATTCAAATAAATAAGGATACTTTTTCTTCATTTCTTATTCGGCCTCCCAAGTAGCCTCTTCAACCTGTTGGTTTCGCCATAGCACTTTCACGGATGCAATTTCTTTGTTTCTCAACTTTCGGACTTGCCGATCAATAATAGAAACTGGAATCTCTTCATAAGTCAATTCTTCATTTACCTCAATAGTCTCAACCGGAACAATGGCTGTAGGGTCTCCAACTACTTTTCTTAACATAGACACATGAAACACCGGGTGTACTAATGACATCTCAGGTGGTAGCTCAAGCTTGTATGCTACCTCACCGATCCTCTGAATGATTTTGTACGGTCCGACATACCTCGGACTCAATTTCCC